>JAQQAE010019676.1:0-10867 GCA_029823295.1 Pseudamia nigra | reverse complement strand
TCATTAAAAACCCTCATCAAAGCTGACTCTGTGCTATGGAGGGTTTTAAAGCCAGACTGAAAGACCTCTGTGATATTGTGATCATTAAGAAAGGCATTTATCTGTTATGATTTTATCCCCTGTTTTTTGGCTAACTCTTCCAGGAATTATTTGTGTCATTACAAGAACAAATATCACAAAGGTGATGAATCCTTTAAAAATTTTCTGGGTCCAGACGATGATCCAGTTCAGAAATGGTATCGCACCATAGGCTCACTTGGTTACGTCATGCAGTGGAAACACAAAAACCATGCCAGGCTGAAACCTGGGTGGGGGTGTTGAAGTGCACTCATAGACTGTATATATAAGTGGACAAAGTGACTGTGACGTCACCCATTATTTTCTGAAGGGCCGTTTTGAAGCCAATCAGGTTGTCACTTCCTGGACGACATCTTGGAGCCAAAAACAGGATGTACCATATTTTCCAGACTATATTTTGCTCCTTAGTTTAAGTCGCACAAGCCAAAAAATGCATAATGAAGAAGAAAAAAACGTGTATAAGTCGCACTGGATTGCATTGTTGCGGGTGCATTCTTGTCTCTGTGAAAATGCCAACTATTATTCCATGCGCACACATCTCTGAGATGGCAACATGCTTTCACACCTGAGGGCATGTTGGTGTTAAAATTAGACGGGTGGCTAGTGTGCTGCTATATTCCACACAAAAAAACACAGCTGTAACAGTGACTGGAAAAAACCTGGTCTTTGGCATAAAAAACAGAGCAGTGACTAGTATCTCAGAGGTGCAGAGTGCTTTGAAAACGCATAGCCACAGAGAAGTGTAAATACTTCTACTACTAATACTAATAATACTAATAGTAATTATTATTATAGCAGTACAAAGATTAGTTTGTTCTTCTTTCTGCTTCAGATAACAGTGGTATGCTGTCTGCAGTCGACTTTAATCTGCACTAAGTATGGAAAAAATACCTCACACATCCCCACGCGAAAGAAGGCCATATTTCCCCTTTAATCAGCAAACAACCTAAGAATGAAATACGGCCACACTGTGATTATTGAGAACTCAAGATAATTCAGTCAGAGATGGAAAATAATTGCCGCAAATTATTGGCCATCATTTGCAGACACCATGCTCTATTTTACTTAGATTTAACAACAGCACTGATGGATGCGCTAATTACATGTACGAATGAGGATGTTGTGGCTCAACAGCACAACAAAATTCTTCCTAACAAGCCTGGGATTGGGTAAATTGAGTGTGTTGTGAGTTAACGTACTAGAAAGGTGTTCCCACAGTGGCCACAGACCACCCTCATCCCCTCAGGCTGGATGGGCAAGGCCGGCTGGGCGGGTTGTTCCTCTGGGATTACCATCACCGGGCTGAGGTTTATAATGCGTCTACTGCATGGAAGAGAAAAACAAAAGTGGTAATGATAATATCAAAACATTCTGATAACGTAAATGTATATGAAGTATCTGCTGATGGTTTGTTTTTGAGCACTTTGCTCTAAAAGTCAAAAGGAAAAAAAAAGACCAAGCTACCAATTTGGTCGAGGACATCCTATCCTCCTAGATGTGTCTTTACAGATGAGCAGGCAGTTACAGGGACACCGAACATATTTTTTCCCGGTGGGGGGATTCTTGATGGGCTGGAAGACAATAAAAAATATCTGTGACAAAACCTGCAGTTTGAGAAACAACTTAAATACAAAGCAAAGACAAGGAGCGATCAAATCTATTTGATGAAAATTGAACCAGTACAGCTCACAGTAAATGTGGTCTTTTGTTTATACTGTCAGTTAAATTATCATCTTGATTCATTTGTTATAACATTTTCATCTGTTGCATTCTACACACGTGTGTTATTATGTCCCTTACAGTGTTTTTGTCTGATTGCATGTTTTACAGCTTTTTATCTTGGTGTGTGATTTGTGGCATTTTCTTCTTTTAAACGCATGTTTTAGTCTAGTTTCTTCTTTTATGAATTATTTTATACTACAAATATTCTGGTTTCTTCAACGTCCACTCAAATATTAGTGGTAATTATCAGTGTCAACTGACATGAAAATAACATTATTGGCCACAGAGTGTTTTTGTCCTAATATTGTGGATAAAATATTGTGCAAAATCATCAGCTTTGCCTTCAGCACTAAAGTGCCATCGCAAAAAAGAGCTGGTTCTTTAAAAAAACATATCTGTAATTTGATTTATCAATGACATTTCAAACCCATTTCAACAGGTTTTGGATGGTACAGAATAATTGGACCTTTAACACCATGGAACCATGGCTTATTTTGCAATTTGCTACAAAGCATTTAACACGTATACAGTATGTTTCCAAATGTTTAAAAAGGCAACTTGTCTCAAAGAAATCTTGAAACAGCACTAAGTGGTGAAGGACATTTATTATCTAGTCACAAATTACTGATGAAATCACATCATGAACCTTGTCAAGAAAGTTTGTCATTTGAAAAAAGTGAGATGCAAAGTTTTCTGGATTGTTTAGAGACCCTGAAGGGTCTAGTTTATGTAAAGAGTATGAACCACTGCATGCATGATGCATACTGATCCAGCTCTAGCTTCATAGCATCTTTCCACAGTCCAATGAACTTAACAGACCCGAAATACTACTTAAGACCCACAACTCCACTGCCATTTCCACTAATGTAACAGATATCAATACATTAACTGTAATCCTTTCATCTATGCCCCAGTAAGTCTGTATGTGCCTCCACAGACAGTTCTACCAAAAAACAATGATTGAGTTACTCACTTTGAGATACAAGTGATGTCTTTAGAGCGTATTGATTATTAACCCCTGGATTAACTGATATAAAGGACAGATGCCTCAGAAGGCAGACATTGTTAGGATGAATGAGGAGGAGAGAAAACAAAACAAGAGGAAACAAGTAGAAATGAAATGCTAAGAAAAGAAACAAAATGACATGAAATGAGGGAACAGGAAACCAAAGAGGTAATTAGGGGAATTGATAGGAAACAAGAGAAAATGAGAGGAAACAAGGAGAGAGGAGTAAGGAAACAAGACAGGGAGAAATGTAGAGACAAAAAAACTAGAAAGGAGATGAAATGAGAGGAGAGAATATAAGTGGATATGAGAGTACACAAGAAAATCCACTCAGTATCACTGTCTTGGCTGTAACGTGTCTCCAACCAGGTCCACTTACCGTTGCTTCGTTGCAGACTGTGCACTTGACCACATGCTGATGCAGCTTTCCATCCAGGTTGATGAGTGACTGGCAGACGCGGCAGTTGATGACAGGCACACCACCGGCATCTGGGCTGGCAATGGCTGTGTAAGGAGGAGGTAGTTCGGCTTTGAAAAGAGGATGACAAAGCACACAACAAAAACAAGCAGTTGTTAATGGCATGCAAATAAACATGCATCTCGACCTGCGTTATAGCGTCAGCTGAAAAATATGCTGATCTGTAAATGGCCTGGCTGATTCCTCAGACTGTACAGAGAATAATATGGAATTTATCATTACCTAGTGTACCGTCCTAATTAAACTATCTCTGTTGTATGTTATTGTCCTGTAACATCCAACAATGTCTAAAAAAGATGGCAGCATACTAATATAAAGTTGCAATTAAGTGCAAACTGAAGGAGAATTTTAGACTACAATCAAGCCATAATGTACTTTGGATTTATGTTAATATGTCTTTATAAATTACACACCAACATGATATACAATACAGTACAGAAATAAAAGGTGATACCTTTCAAAACTAGAACTGGGCAATAAAACAAGCTATCTTATGACGATATATTTTTATATTGTGATAAAATACATTTTTCTTTGGGGTTCAATATGCAGAATTGCTAGATATGTCACTTACAAACATTTTTGAACACATATTCAATTTATTTCAACTTAATTAAAAACAAGGTAATTTCAAAATCATCAGCATAGTGGAAATCAAAAATGGTCTGTAATTATTTCCAAAAAAATAAAGCGACACATGTTCAAAAAGGAGTAGAAAGAAGAAAAAAATGTTTGGTGCAATGTTGCTGTTAGTTCTTGATGTCTTTTACTTTGATGCACCTTCTATAACATTTTCCATCTTTTTGTGTCTTTTATGACATTTTTGGCTTGTACATTTTCTTTTTGTTGTGTCTTTCACTCGTTTTTCTTATCTTGTGATTTTTATTTTCGTCTTACGCCTTTTACATCGTCTTAGTCTTGTTGCATCTTATGCATCTGATTTTTTGATGTGCATTCAGAACCAAAATGCATCTTTAAACTGTACTATATATATCATGATAGTTATCAGAATCAACCGATAACAAACCATCTATCATCGTAACATTATCATATCACCCAGACCAACTCAAAACCACCAAAAAACTCAAGACAGTTTACATGTAAGTTAAGATAGCATTTGATAGCTGCAATAGCTTTTCATTAAGAAGAACAAACAATAGATACAATCCGGCCTGCTGAGAGGTTCTTTTGTCATTAATGGAACTCATGACAGCCCCACATTGTGACTTTATAGTGTTTATCAGGGGTTTGTGTTGCTGTGTGCATTGAATAAACAAACAACATGCCCTTTTGACATCTAACCGACAGCGTAAACTGCAGCATAGACAAATAAAATTATGTTCGAGTAAATGTACTCATTTTGCAGCTGGTATAGTGAGTACAAGGACAAAAATAAGTCTAAAATACATTTAAAACTATTCAGTCATTAGTAATAAAAGCCTTACATCTGTAGGTTGTAAGGATGTAGAGTATATTTATACTTCAACTGCAGCCAAACATGTTCATCTCACTGGATTCTTTGGATACCATGTCGACAACTGTCATGATAAATGTCAAACTTATTATTTTCAAGTTTACAGACCGATTTTTGGTCCTTTGAAAAAGTCAGCCTAAGTGTGGTTTTAAGCGATACTATATGATCGTGACATGATTACATGACAATGGTACAAAGGTGCCTCATCTCGAGACTTCTAGGAGATATGTAAACTTTGTTTTTACACTTTCTAGCATGTTCAAAGTGAGAATTGACTCAATTTGTTGCATTATTGTAGATAAGTCAGAAAAGAAAGAAAAAGCATGTCACAGGCATTTGAACATACCATCGTGATCACCAGTTCTCCATGTTGTGGTTTGTTGCAATACTCTTATATCTCACATTAGCCCAAACATAAAAGCTACTGTATATTCCCACCTCGGATACACAGTAGGTCCTATATGCTAAGACTAGTAAAATTAAGAAAATCATGATAAATATGAATTAATTACTACAAATGCATAATATTTTGAGTTAATACACTAAAAAGTGTAAAAAAGAAACAAATTAGAAAATACAAATATGTAAAATATTTGTGTGAAAATATATATAAAAATAAAATATGAAACAAAAATAACTGCTAGAATCCCGCATCAGACAAGAATCAGACAATATTCCTCTCCGAAAGCTGGTCTCCTCACTTCCCAGACGTTTACAGACAGTTGTTAAAAGAAACGGCGATGCTTCACAATGAAAAACATCGCCCTGTTCCAATTTTGGTTTCAATGTGTTGCCAACAGTAAATTCAAAATGAGCTAATATTTTCCATGAAATGGTCACCTGTCTCAGTTTCAACATACGGTATGTTGTTTATGTTCTATTGGGGGTAAAATACTGTATGGCTTTATGACATTTGCAAATCATTGTATTGTTTTTGTATTTTGGGTCATTCCATATGAAATGGTCCAAAATTCAGAGAAGTGGTTGCACTTGAATCTCAGATTGATTTGATTTTATTTGATGCATTCCTTGCCTTATTTGAGTGCCAAAATCCCAAATTATAACATCCTTAACCTTTTAGTTGATGTGTTATGGGCCTTCAAAGGGGGTGGGGCCTGTCATTTTAAATTCCGTCTGTAATTTTCTCTCAAGTTCAAAGGGGATGGACGTGCGCATTGTCTAGGATGAGCAGGCATTTTACAGGTAAACTGTTCTCCACCAAGTACCGGTATGTTTTGACGCTAGGTCCAAACTCCACGTACTGGATGAAAAACTGCCGGGTCACCCATGATTTCGTATTGGCTCACCACATCACCTGTAATCTCTCCTTTATGATTTTGTGAGTCTTAAACACGGGGGTTTTCTGAGTGGTAAACGAGGAGGGGTTTAATTTTGCAGCAAAACGCCAGCGTTAATCTGTCTTTCATCGGCTTATGACCCGGCAGTGATGGATGGTCTTCGTGGCATTTTCTTCCAGAAATCTTCTTCCAGGGGAAATCAACCACGACAGGCCTTGAAGTCTTCCACAGGTGGTTCTGTGGAACTGCCGCCACGCTCGGACTGTTCTCCTTTCAGGTCCTCATAGATTGCACAAGCCTTCTCACAAATGATGTCTTCGGTGATCATTTCACCAGCCATTTCCTTCTGTTTGATCCAAAGCAGCAGTAGCCGCTCCATGTCATCATGCAGAGGGCAACGCTGCTTGGAAAGCAATGTCCCTTACCTGGATTCACAGACATGATGGCTTCTTTCTGCTTCAGGATCGTACATATGGCTGAAGCGCTGCGGTTGTATTTTTTCGCCAGGTCGGTCACTCATGCGTCACGAGAATGTTTTTATATCATCTCACATTTCACATGCAGCAACATCTTATTACGAGTTTTCTTGTCCCCACTATCATTCTTCTTAGGTCCCATGATGAAAAACACAAACTGAAGCAGTATTTTAAGTGAAAAAAGGCTAAGGTTTGCGCTTACGCTCGGCGAGAAAGACCCGGATGTTTACACTCGAACCCGAATGTGAGAGTGTGCTTCTCAGTCAGGACCCGGAAATGATGCATACTGTACATGACCCGGTCTTAGACACGTCTATCTTCTTTTGTTGAGCAATTTTTTGGCCAATTTTTTCTTCGGTAGTTGAATTTTTAATTATCGGAAGCGTTCATTAGCTGGGGCATCACTGTAGCACCTAATTACCAACTTAGAAAATGTGCAGTCAGAGGAATACACATCTTCTGGTGGAGTTCTAAAATTGAACAGAATTAACCAAGCTGCAATTTTAAGATGGATTTATTTTACCACCAGTGAAATAATGACGCACCAGAAATGGTTTATTCTGAAAAAAATGTACCTATATTAAATGCTTGGCCAGCAGAGTAAATCAGGCACCGACTACGTCCTCTCAAGATACTTCTGAACCTGAGCAAAATGATAAAATTCACAATTTTCAAAAACAAAATCAGTACATGTGTACAGAGTTGCACATACTTGACTGTGGCAGAACTACCGGTAATGTCTAACCTTTTATTTGCAAGAAAAAAAATTGTTTTTGTTCAGGCTTGGTAACTACTTCTGAGTTGGGTCCAAAAAACGTATGTATAGACAATGAAAAAAAATTGCTTTATTCCAGTACGTATAACCTGTTGATGTTCGTGAACTGAACCACATGCGCAACAGAACAAACAGACTCATCCTTCTGTGATCAACAGCTCATAAATAACTTATTGAGAGATAAATAAGACCTGTGTGATCACAGTAAAGTAGACAACAACATACAGTATAACCAGTGTTTCATTGAAATCAGTTGTCCTATGGACCATCTTCAAAGTACAACAACAATAAGAGTAAGCTGGCACAAATAATATTCAATAACTTCACAATGAAATGCTGTATAGGAATTAAAATCTCTATACTTATAACCTCATAGTGATACTACAAGTACAGTATCAGTTTAGGAGAAAAGACAAATTCATCAATATATTTATTTGCACTTTGTCGACAGTCCCCATAAACTTTCCTTTCCATCGATCTGACATACAGATCAATATAATTCATGCCACCTGAAGGACGACTGATTTCAATTAAACTCCAGTTGTATCTTGGCGTCTACGTTACTGCAGTCACACGGAGGTACAATTTGTCTCTTAACAACTTGCCATTTATGAGCAGTAGGTTCAATGTGTGAATATCTGTATGGTTTTATATGAGTTGAGAGATCCATAAAACTGTCTTAAATGTTTATATGGGTGATCTTCGTCAGCACGGAATTATGACGAATGTGGGCTGAGAATGACTTGAAAGCCACATCAATACGCTGCACCTGTGTTCGACTTGAGACACATATGGAAGTGGCCCCAAGTCGAATTTAAAATAATCAGAGTCCATGTGATTTGTGACATTCACGTCACCAAGAAAAAGACAGACCCACATGCAAAAAAATTGGATTTGTGCTCCAGTGTGAACATAGCCTTTGATCCTTACGCAGTCCATTTCCTTGTTTCTGACAGATGAACTCTGAGGACTACATGTTCCCTTGCTGCGTAATATATCACACCTACTCAGTGGTCACACTGTTACAGCTGATCTATAATATACAGTGTTTTTAGACCACGTACTTTTTTTTCTCCAGTGGATCAATAGCACATTCTTTGCTACATCACATGCATTATAGAACAAAGCAAAATTTGCCAACAGCGCAAGCAACGTATTATCTGACATGTCACTCAGTCACTACACAGTTCATACTTCACTCATCTTCATGTAATGTGACAGATTTGCAGACAAAAATGATGTGTTGTCTAATTGCAAGAAAAAGTGAGGGGGTAAGTTCTAATCAATTGCTCAAAAATTCCTGAGTGACTTGTGTCCTCGGGAATTTTGAGGTCTTGCGGTTTCGGCCTTGAATTGTTAAGTGCCTAGAGATAATCTTGGATTACAATTGGCGCAATACAAATACAACTGAATTGAATTAGCCTAGCCTTCCATCACATTTAGTGGAAATCATTGTCATAGTTTTTGTGCAATCTCTGCTAACAAACAAACAAACAAACAAGTGCAGGCAATTCCATTCCCTCCTTGGCAGAGGTGGTAGTGAAGCTTTATGACACAGAGGAATAAGTAAACAAGCCATATGTGGTAGTAGGTCAAACAATGGTTTAGGTCTTTCCATTGTGTAAAGGTAGGCCTCCTCTCATTAACATTAAACATTAGAGGAAAATGTCTCTGTCTTTACACCATTTGTGCTTTAAAATGTAGGCAAAAGGTGCATTTTAAGCTGTATGACACTAAAGCTGAACTTCTGAGGAAAGAAAAACCGAAGAAACAATGAATCACTGTCAATGAGTCACAGTATTCAAAGAACCTTGCACAAGCTTTCATTACACTTGATGAGGTCTGCTATTCAAGCATAAAATATCAAGCAGGAAATGAAGCGCACCAAAAAGCAGACACGGTCATCGATGTCCGCCCTTCAGCTGCAACAGACACCAGAAAAACACTGCAATGTCATATCTGAAAATTCAGAAACAGTCTCATGATAAGCTTGTAAATGTTGACACATGTAACTGTGCTGAAAACATTCAGGAGATCAATACAGCAGCAGCGTCACGTCAGCTATTTAACACTTATCGTCTTAATTATACCCATTACCTCACTTCCTAAATGCAGTTGATTATGTGTGAAAGTATCATGAGAGTGTGACTGTGAACAATTTTTACTGAAAAAAATCAAGTCAGCGCCCACATCACAACACGGTCATGGAGGACCGGAGATGCCCAGGACCCATGTCAGAAAACCAGCCATAGAGGAGCCTTTCTCTATGACTAGACACCACGCAATCAGTCCAACAGTAAGTATATTTCTCACATTAATTCTACTGATCTGCGTGGTTTAAACAGTTTAGTGATTGTTTATCTTGCTCTGACATGTAGGCGTTTGTCACATTTTCTTTACTTTTCATGGAAACTAAAAGGCTGTTGTTTCATAATGCCAGCATTAAGACGTGATAAGTAATGAGTGTTGTTCTTGGTCAGATACTGTATGTTTGTATCTGAGGTTGCTCAGCTGATTGCAGTCAGACACTGAATGGTGCATGCATGTTGAGGAAGGGCACAGGAGGAACATAAGACAGAGCGAGAGGAGAATGAGAACTGTAGGTGTGAAAAGTCCTGGATTTTCCTCAAGTTACATACTGCAGCTCTAAAGGTAATCCAGTGTTGAAATATGATATTTCTAAGATTTAAATAGTACAGAACAACTAATTATTTATTTTTTGCATTTGTTTGGTCAGTAATAGGCATATCTCCTGAAATACCCTTTGAAGAGTATTACACTGTCAACGAATCCACTCATGTCCTGCACAAAAAGTGGTAGAAACAGAAACAATTATGACAAAAAGGTACAGTCCCATTTATTTTTTGCAGAAAGGGGATGCAAAGTTGAGCTTCAAGCTGCTGTAATAAAACAGAAGATATCATTTTTCTGATGCTCAACAAACAGACATAGAGCAGTGTTTGGCATTTATTGCTTCAGTTACGGTAAGACAGTAAAACCACAACTGCTACACTTACTGGACTGTAATTTTATATTTTTACAGTCACTGCAATATATGGTTTTCTTAGAGTAGATTGTTGTAGCCCCACAATTTTATCAATTCAGTTTGTAAATACTTTATAAATCATAATTTAGCTGTTATATTACACTTGACTATGCAGTGAAGCTGATGCTGTAATACCACCAACAGCTGCTGAGGCACCGTTCATTCAGCTCCAAGAAGCCCCGTCCCTAATAGACTTACACTGGACCGCTCTCTAAAAATATTAAGCAAATAAGTTTTTGTCCTGAATCATCATGGTCTCCATCATTTGGACCCTCTAATACACTGCCTGGCCAAAAAAAAAAAAATCAACACCTGGATTTAACTAAGCAAATACAGCAAGAGTATTTCCACACGTACAATGCGAAGGGACTCCAGGGATTGGGACTGTGTAGCATCAAGAAAACCACAAATCAGTGAGGCTAACCCGAAAAAAAGGATTCAATTTTCTAGGGAGCATAAAGATTGGACTCTGGAGCAATGGAAGAAGGTCATGTGGTCTGATGAGTCCAGATTT
>JAQQAE010019675.1:0-10868 GCA_029823295.1 Pseudamia nigra | reverse complement strand
GGATTATAAGGCGCAGTGTCATATTTGGACAAAATAGACGGCGTTTAGGTGCGCCTTATAGTCCGGAAAATACGGTACTTTTTGTCTTGAACCAACTCCTCATACTTATATAATAGCAGTGAATAGATGTGGCAGTATCTATTATTTGTAAACCATTTTGATGGAAACTCAACCAACGACTATGTTTAAGTACTTCAAACATGCTGTATCTAAAACATACTCAAAACTATTTTTCCAATAAAGTGATTCAGATAGTCATGCCCATACTTTGCTACAGTGCTGTTGAGGCTGTGTTGTCTTCACTTAGTCCAGTTCATTTCTGCTTCCTGTGCTCCACACAGGCACATTAACTAAATGAGGTGCAATTACTCCGGCAATCAAACTTTATTTCATCTATATTGAGGTTTCGATGAGCCAGCGGGGCACGCAGTATGACGGCGCACCAAATTACATACACCGGCTCTCAGTCAACGCGTAATTAGAATTAATGTGGCCAATTGCTGAGCTTCCTTGTGGCTTTTAACGGGCCGGCATGACCTCAGTTTGGCCTGAGTCTGACCTGTTCTGACTCCTTCTGATGGCTGCCATGACACTGACCCCATAACATGCATGTTGTTCAGACTGTGTTCGCGTCAGATGCTTTCATTTAATGCTTTTTAATACTGTTTTGAGGCTTTACTGGTGGTTAAAAACACTGTTATTGTGAGATCACTCAACCAATAATATCTCTTTTTATGTAAATGAACCTACATATCACATTTTTTATGCATTTTACACTTTAACCATAGAATAAAATGAATAAATATAATTTCATAACGTTAAATTGAAACTAACAAAATAAGTAAATCACTAAAATGAAGCTATATGAATAAAACACTAAAAAAATAGTGTAAGTGAACAAAATATGGAGGGACATGAAGATCATAAATCATCATCATAATCATAATTGTTCCAAATAATCAAGAAGTGGACAATCAACGAAAATAATTCACAAATTGACCAAACGACTCAGCAAAATATCATACAAAGTTAATTAAAAACAAGAAAATTATGAAACAAACCAAAATAAACAAGGAAATGTCAAAACAGTCCACAAATTGACCAATGGCCAACACAATGAAGAAAATGAAGAAAATCACAAAAATAATCCATAAAATATCAACAAAATACTGAACACATTAGCACAATATTTCACAAAATGAAATTAAAATAACCAAAATAATGAAGAAAATGATCAATGAAATGATAAAGAAAATAAACAGACATGACTAGAATAAGGAAAACATCAGGAAGGAAATGACCAAAAGAATAGACTACTAGATAAAAAAATGACCAGAATATTTCATTGCCTAAAATAAATTCACATTTCAAACTATTTAATGATGTATAAGCATGTGCATTTATAATAGTAACATGTTAAGGTGAATTCTTGTGTTTTGGTTGTAATGAGATTTCACAGTGCTCTGATGTCATGTCACCAGGATCCCCTGTAGCCATTTTCCTGGTTAAATCAATCCCTTTATAAATGTATTTACAGCATTATTTCCCTGACAGATTCTTCATGAAATGAAAAACAAAAGGAATCACTTGGCATTGTTATGATGCTGTGTGGCTACACGGTGTCGACGCTACTGCCTGTACTGTCAAAACACATTTTGAAAAAGATTATTAGATACTCTGACATTTCTGTCATTTAACCTATTATCTTTGGTATTTTCATCAGTCTGCTGCAAGAAATAAATGAGATCAAAAGCAAAGTTTAAATCCAGGGAAGTACAGTAACTTACAATAAGTAGCACTGATACAATATTTGAAAAGCAGAAAAACAAGATAAATATAAAACAGGGTGTGTACAGGTATCAGACATGCTTTAGGCCGAATTTAAGAATGAGTAATGGACAATTAATCTTTAATTTTTTTTTAAGTTTTTGACTGTAAGTGAATCCACATACTATTTTACTCTTAAGATGAATGATAATAATTTGATTACAGCAGGTTAGCATTCCACAAAATTAAATCAACATGAACAAAACTTAAAATATGTCAAAAGTAAAAAGAGAATAATGCAATGAAGAAAATGACTAAAATAATCCACAGATTGTCCAAAAAGAACAAAAATCTGTACAAAATGAACAAAAAAGAGAATATTTAACACAAGCTGAACAAAAAGACCAAAAATAATAAAAAATAAAATAACCAAAAAAAATGAAAAATGAAAGTCAAAAACCAAGATTAATCAAAATGAGGGGAACACACAATCAGTAAATCAATATATTTATAAAAATATGAAAAAGATTGAACAAACTAAAGAAGAAAAAAGACAAAATGATGGAACTAATCCACATATCATGCAGAAAGTGAACAAAGCTCCAGAAATTAATCAACAACATAAACAAAACGTCTGTCTAATGTAAGATTATACACAGTTGTGGCTTTAAATCTCATAAATGTTGGACGTATCAACACATGTGGCAATCGAATTTAAGACTTTTTAGGGATCCGAAATAGAAATATGAGACATGAAAGAAAAATCAGCAGGGAAAAGCAACTGCGGTCATTTTTATGAGGCATTCAAGCCAAAAGCCAGGAAAAGTGACTTCATGGCTGGCATGAACATCTGGACCATGTCCTGCAAATATGGGAGGGTGGATCCCTTTTGTAGCCGTCAACACCAGCGCTGAGACTCTGAATTCACCCACAGGAAAAGTGATGGAATATCAGCATTTTTGCGAATGAGAGGGCAGGTTTTGGACAAGTCACACACAGGCTGTCGGGCGTGGTGGTCCAGATGGAAAATGAAGTGGACATAAAAATAGAATCTTTTTGCAGTTTCATACACACAGAACAATTCTGATTTCTACTTTTCAGCTCCTCTTCAGAGCCGCAGAGCTCCAAAACAGTCTTATCCAATGAATATTAAAAATATGTTTCAGTTTATTAAAACACAATTCATCTGTGACACCTCAAGCTCAGTTGTGGATGCATATACGCGTGATTTGAAAACAATAAAAAGATTATGGGCTTCTGTTCTGATCAAAGGTAGTATTGGTGCTGTTGTTATAGGGCTGCTTTGCAACATGTTCTTGAATAGTAACACAACTGAGGCAAAATCAGCTCACTCAAAATAAAAGCAGAGTTCTTTTGCTGTGGTGAAATGTGGCACCTGAGATACTTGAGTATTTATATCTTTTGTTGCTTTATACAATGTTTAATCCAACTTATATGAACTTAAAGATTGTTTGTTTCTACCCTCAGTTCTGACCTAATTAGGTCTGTCGAGCTAGTCAATTGACTTATCAAACAATCAAGTAAAACTGTCACAATAATTTTTCTGAACATGATTAATCGCTTCAATGACGGTGTGTTTTTGGTTGCACTGCAGCTCCCTCTCCTTCACTTCCCACTCCCTCTGCGTCTATGATTGACAGGGAGAAGGGGCATGAGAGAAGTAGTTTCTTTCTCGTAGCACACACATGGGAGGAAGATGCCGGCGGTCCTGTAGCTGAGCACAGCTGCCTTACTCCAGTATCCAAGTGTGGCTTAGCGCTGAGTAAGGCTGACCTGCCAGAGATCCAACGTTTGTGAATTCTGCTTCACAATGATAGGAAGAGCCAACCTCGAAGGATCAAAAAGCAACGCTGCTAGGAACACTTGGCTGCAGAGAGTTTGCCAGACTTGTAAAACACAAGTTGCTGCTCTTAAGGATTTGTAGGAAAAAGGTTGACTTCTTTCTGTACTTTCTGGCATGTTTAAGATGGGAATTTGCCATTGAAAAGTGGGACAATACAGTTGTATGAAAAAGTTTGGGCACCCGTGACAATCTATTATTTTCATTCGTAAATCAGAAGGTGTTTGGATCAGCAATTTCATTTTGACACTAAAAATAATCAAATAACTGATGGACAGAGTAATATTTCAGCAGTGAAATTAGGTTTATTGGATGAACAGAAAATGTGCAATATGCATCAAAACAAAATTAGACAAGTGCATAAATTTTGGCACCCCCACAAAAAAATCACATCAGTATTTAGTATAGCCTCCTTTGACAAAAATAACAGGCTCTAGGTGCTTCCTATAGCCTCTAATGAGTGTGTGGATTAAGATGAAGGTATTTTGGATCATTCCTCCTTACAAAACATCTCCAGTTCAGTTAGGTTTGATGGTAGTTGAGCATGGACAGCCTGCTTCAAATCAACCCACAGATTTTCAGTGACCTTCAGTGATTTTCTGGCGACTCGGATGAACATTCTAGAACAGGGGTCGGGAACCTATGGCTCACGAGCCAGATGTGGCTCTTTTGATGATCTGATTTTGATGATCACCTGGCTCACAGATAAATCTCAGCAGACATTTCTTAACACGATAACTAATGAATAATTTTAATCCATTCATTTTCTACCACACCTTTCAGGGCTGTGGGTGGCTGGAGCCAATCCCAGCTGTCCTTCGGGCTACATGGGAGGGTCCGAAACCAAAACTCTATTTTTATTGGATAAATTCCTTTAACACTGAATGTGTCTGTGCCAAAACATTTGCGGGTCGCTTACTCGGTAAGGCAGTGAGGCGAGCCCCGAGCAGGCTCTTGCTTCTAGCGTTAAGCACCCAGCCGCCTGCGACCCACTCTGGGGACAGTGGCAAGTTTGACTGGGGCGGTACACATGTCAAATGGTAACGCAGGTGTCGTAAGGTGAGCTCAGGGAGGACAGAAACCTCCGCGGAGGCCCCGCTATTATGGTCTGTATTCAAACTGAAAATCTAGATCAAGCTTTTGCCCTTCTGCTCCGCTGGAGGTTTCTGTCCTCCCTGAGCTCGCCTTAGGACACCTGGGTTACTGTTTGACATGTGTGCTGCCACAGTCAAACTCTCCACCTGCCACTGTCCCCGGGGCGGGTCGTGGGCGGCCACACACTTGCCGCCAGAAGCAAAAGAGCGCTGGAGGCTCGCCTCACCGGGTAAGTGACGCGCAAATGTGTCGGCGCCGACACGTTCAGTGTTAAAGGGTTATCCCGAGTCATTGTGAGGTCAAGAAGTAACTTTCTCTCCTTTCAATCGAATAGTCAACTACCTATTTTATTCAGAGCAAATCCTTTTGATGATGAAGCGTAAAGTGAAAAGAAAAAAGATGAGGACGATTGCATATTTCAGCACAAATGGACAGAGGAATTCTCCTTTGTGGACAGAGCAAGTTTTGCGTTGTGTCTAATATGCAATGATAAAATTTCATCAATGAAACGGTCAAATATAAAGCGACACTTCAACACACGCCATGCTACATTTGCATCGAAATATCCATGTGAGCAGTCATTCTAACATCTGAAAAACATCAAGATCACGTTTAACGGATGAAAACCTCAACGCCTGCATGAAGCTTCACCTCACCGCATATCAGCCAGACGATAAGGCCGTTTGCAAAAGTCACATTAATGGTAAGAAGTATTTTATTTATTATTGGTTTGCTTCAGTATAACAATGTTATTAAAAATAATAAATTCAGAGACTTATTATACTCTTAAATTGTAGGTTTTACTTAAAAATTCACACCTTTAGTTGTGTTTAGTGTTACGGAAATACCTTTAAAAATACAGTATGTGGCTTTCATGGCTCTCTCAGCCAAAAAGGTTCCCGACCCCTGGGATAACCCATCGTTCTTGAAGGCCTACATAGATTAAAGAACAAACATCTTACCAGTGGCTGCCGTGTGATGTACTCCACTGCTATGGAAGTTTCCAAACTCACTAAACAGAGTAAAACTGTATAGGGTCCCACTTGTTAGACCTGATACTGTGTGTGACATTATTCCATTTTCATCTGTTGCACCAGTGAAGCTTCTATTCTGTTCATTGAACTCCAGTGTGTAGGTGAGGATGTCACCCGCTTTTCTCCACTGCAGGGTTATACTGGTCCCATTTTGTGTGGTTGAGGTGAAGTCGTCTGCGTTGCGAGGAACTGGGATGTGAGGATGAACAGAGAGATGCCTAAGTTAGTCATAAAATGTTCTTTTCCTTCTGACATGCCAGCACTGCACATATGTGTATTAGATGACATGTTAAAAAGCCCCATCACTTCAACAGTGAAATGGGAAAATTTCTCTCACAACAGGTAAAAAATGTGTGTGTGGTTCCATTATTTTATATACTGAGTCTTTTCTCTTTTTTGTTCCTGCAGAGTAAACAAAATAGTACTCAAGTAAATGTATTGCTACTTTCTGATTATAGTGGCTCAAGCAGAACTAGAAGTACCCATGAACAATAAGTATTTGAGTAAAAGTAAGGGTATCTCATAAAAAACTACTCAAATAGTGAGTAACTTCACAACGTGGAATTTATAAGAACATAATACATTGTGTTCAAACAAGTATTTTGATCCTTTTTGTTATTTTATCTCATTATTTTTAATCATTTTGCTCATTTTGTTCATTTTTGTTCATGTATTTGTTCAGTTTGTTCATTATTTTGTTGATTTTTGTTGTTATTTTGTTCATTTATGTTGAGTCGCCTGATTGTTTTGTTCATTTTTGTGCATTGTTTTGATTATTTTGAACATTTTTTGGCTTATTTTGTGGATTTCACTGTTTTTACCAGCATTGCTGCTCATCTCTTGCATATTTATCTTTTTGTTCAGTTTTTATGGCTTATTTTGTCCATTTTTGTTAACTTATTTGATTAGTTTGAACATTTTTTTCTCATCTTGTTGCTTATTTTCTGAATTTCTTTGTTCAACTTCTTCATTATATTAATTTCCATAAATGTACTTAATTAGTTAATTCACTTTTATCTTATTTTGTTCATTTTGTTGAGTTTTTTGCCTATTTTGTTCATTTGTATGATTGGTTTTGTACATTTTGTTCCATAGTGGTTTATTTTCATAATTTGCTTGATTACTTAATTCACTTTTTTAACGTAATTATTTTGTTTGTGTTTTTCAGCCTTTCTACTCATATTCAATGAGGTAGAACAAAATGTAACAGAGTAGAAGTACATGTTTTTCATCCCAGATGTAACTTTATAATAGTAAAAAAATCCTATATACATGTATATATGTATATACTGTACATACAGTATATGAGTGTGTGTTTGCTTGTGTTTGTCTTTTCTTCACGTGTATGTTAGTACGTACATACAGTATGTCTTCTTATTCTACCTCCTGTGAATCGCTCACCTGCACCTGTTTCTTTCTTTACCAGATAATTCACAATAAAAACACACTGATTAAAAAAAGCACTGCCATGTTTTTTGTATCAGTAATAGATTATCTTACCAGTGGCTGCAGTGAGCTTCTGTCCGCTGCTTCTCACATCATGAAGCACAGTGAAGAGAGTGAAATTGTACAAGGTCCCGCTTGTCAGATCTGATACAGTGTGTGTCATCATTCCATTTACTTCTGCAGGATTGCTGATATTTGTGTTTGTTTTATTGAACTCCAGTGTGTAGGTGAGGACATCGGCCACTTTTCTCCACTGCAGAGTTACACTGGTCTCATCTTGTGCGGCTGATTTAAAGTCGTCTGCATTTTCAGGAGCTGGGATGTGAGGACAAACACAAAAATGCTTATATTAGTTACTCAGTTACACATACTTGAGTAATATTTTCTGTAGTTGGTTTACAGAATACATTTTACTCTTACTTAGTTATATTTATGGTAACATTTTTTTTACTTATGAGCAGTTACAATTGGCTACAATGAGTAGGAGTAAAATGAACAAAAAGAAAAAAAAAACGAGATCCAACAAATTTAACAAAATTATCACGTAAATTAACAGAAATTAACAAAATAAGTAACAAAATGAGTAAAATGAATAAAATATGCAACTAAAAATAAAAAATAAAGACAAAACAAGTAAATTAAGAAAAATGAACAAAGTAAATAACAAAATGAGAAAAATGAACAAAATACGCAACTAAATGATGAAAAATGAAGAAAGAAAAAGCAATCAAGTAAATTAATAAAAATGAGTAAAGTAAGTAATAAAATCAGCAAAATATGCAAAAAAATCTGAAAAGGTAACAGGAAAATACTCAAGGAAATTAATAAAATACTTAGTATAAACAAAAAAATGAACAAATACACAACACAATGAGTAAAATTTAACAAAGCAAATAAATAAAAATGATAAAAAATAACCAATAAACATGAACGAAAAGCAACAAAATACACCAAACAGAGCAAAAATGAACAAAATAATCTAGTAAATTCATAAAAATGTAGGCTATAACAAACAACATTGCAAAAAAGTCCATATCATCACATTACAACTTGAGCAGTTTTTGAAGCAAAATTTTTACTCTTACTCAAGCACTTATTTTTGATGAGTACTTCTACTTCATTAGAGCCATTAGAATAATAAAGTAACACAACTTTTACCTGAGTACAGCTTCTGTGTACTCTTCACACTACACATATGGGTTTTAAATTACACAAAGAGCTACTGGATAATGTTTTTTTGCGATCAGTGAACAATTCTCTTACCAGTGGCTGCAGAATGTCTTTTCCCACTGCTTCGCACATCGTGAAACACAGTGAAGAGAGTGAAACTGTACAGGGTGCCATTGGTAAGACCTGATACTGTGTGTGTCAACATTCCATTCACTCCTGCCGGATCGCTGATGTTTACACTTAATTCATTAAACTCCAGTGTGTAGGTGAGGATGTCAGCCACTTTTCTCCACCGCAGAGTTATACTGGTCTCATCTTGTCCAGCTGATTTGAACTCTTCCGTATTTTCAGGAGCTGAAATGTAAAAAAAAGTCACATAAGGAGGTACAGTATTAAAGATGTCCACATTTCCAGAGCTTTAAATCAGATGTTGTTTTAATCCTTCCATACATGAATTATTTAAAACAAAACTGGGGTTATGGGATTTATAGCCTTACGGTATTTTCAAACAGTCTGTAAAATAAATAGAATCATAATTATGTGCTAGTTACTATTTGATCATGTTTAAATAATGATCAGTCAGCTGTGCAGTTTGGAAGTTTTGGTTTTTGTTTGTTTGTTTGTTTTTTCTTTTTTGTTTTTTTTTTTCATTCTTAATTTTTTAATTTTTGCATCTAATATGGTTGATTTCCTCGATTGGCTTGTGCATTTAGCCTCTTATTTTGTTTGTTCTTCATCTGATTTTCTCACTTATTCTTTGGTTTCATATTTCCTCTGATTTTGTTTTTTTTCTGATTTTGTTCATTGTTTCTTCTTTTTTGATCATTCTATTCATTGTTCTTTAGATTTTCTTCACTTTTTCTACAGTTTTTGGTTGATTTCTTCATTTTTCCTCTGATTTTGTTAATTTCTCTTCTGGTTTTGTTCATTTCCCTTCATTATTTGATTCATTATTCTGTTCATTTTTTTCAATTTTCTTCCGTTTTTCTTCAGTTTTGATTGTTTTCTTCATTTTTCTTCTGATTTGGTTCAGTTTTCTTCGGATATTGTTCAGTTCCCTTCATTTTTTGATCATCCTGTTTATTTTTATTTAGTTTTTCTTCAGTTTTTGATAGTTTTATTCATTTTTCTTTTGATTTTGTTAATTTTTTTTCAGTTTTTCATTTTGTTCATTTTTTCTGATTTTGTTCATTGTTCATTTCTTCTTTTGATCATTATATTTATTTTTATTTCAATTTTCTCAACTTTTTCTTCATTTTTTATTGTTTTGTTTATTTTTCATCTGATTCTGTTCCCTCCTGTTTTATACTTTTTGCTTCTTGCCTTAATGTTTTAATTATTATAGATTTAATGTCACCTTCTCCTGTCCAGTGTAGTGGACACCATGCTTGAAAGGGTGAATCTATTTTATGTCATGTGATGTCACAGAGAGCGACATAAGTTATACTGGTATCATTTTGTCTGAAACATTCAAACATACACATTACAAATAGAGGTGGGTAGTGTGAACAGAAATAGTATTCATGTAAGGGTCCGTCCATCCATCATCTTCTGCTTATCCTGTTCAGGATTGTGGGGACAACAGCCTAAGCAGAGAAGCCCAAACTTGCCTCTCCCCAGCCACCTCTTCCAGCTCCTCTGGGGGGACCCCCAGGCGATCCAAGGCCAGCCAAGAGTCAGAGTGCCTCCAGCGTGTCCTGGGTCTGCCCAAGGATCTCCTCCCACTTGGAGCTAGTTTTGTCAACCAGGGATTGGACCACCCAGGCCCCTGCTTTCAGCTGCCACCCAAACTACACAGCACCAAACCCTTATGACCCTTCCTGCAGATGGTGGGCCCATAGGAAGGCATAGTTATATGGGATTTTCTGAATCGCTCTTAGTCAGACCTTTCACTAGGACCAATTTGCCTTGGGAGACCCAACCAGGGGGGAATTGCCCCAAACAACATAGCTCCTAGGATCATTCAGACACGCAAACCCCTCCACCACAATAAGATGGCGATTCAAGGAGGGGTCAAGTAAGAATATTGTTACTTTATAATTACAATTACTCAAGTAGAAGTAGAAGTACTAATAAGCACCAGTACTTCAGTCAAAGTACAAGAGTATCCCTTAAAAAAAAACTTCTCAATTACTGAGAAACCTCATAACATAGAATCTATTACAACATAATATATTATGTTGCCTTAATGTTTTAATTAATGTTCAATGTTAATGTTCAAATAAGTATTTGTTCATTGTTCATCAGACCCACCTGTCTAATTTTAATACCGACATACCCTATCTGAGATAGCAACCCGCGGTGCACAGCGGGTTGCTACCTCAGAAGTGTGGGCGCGTGGTGGAATACACTATCCGCACACAACAATGCACCAGGCAGAAGATAGGGCCCTGAGGGTCTGGTTGGAATGGGACTTGGTCCATCCATCCATCCATTTTCTACCCCTTAATCCTCGTGAGGGTCGGGGGGGGGGGGGTGCTGGAGCCTATCCCAGC
>JAQQAE010019674.1:0-10868 GCA_029823295.1 Pseudamia nigra | reverse complement strand
AACAACCACCCAACCCAAAATCACATTAATGTATCAATCAACTAAATAGGATCCATCTTCAGTAGATCAACACATAACATGAAAAAACAAACAATGAGATTTAGAAAAATCCAAATAAATGAAAACATGTTGTCGGTGTGTGTATGTGTGTGTGTGTGTGTGTATGGGAATCATACACCTGTTCAGGGAGGGGCTGCCTGCAGCTCCCTCACAGGCACATGTAAACATATGCTGTTATTAGTCTGGTTATTTGGACGTGTACAGCATTAATAGGTTGAGGTCAACTGCTTTAGACCCTCTCTGGTACAGATGGATGTTTCAAAGTAAAATCCACGGTTCTGCTCGGGGGGGGGGCTTCAAAACTGTTACACTCTATTTCAAAACATAGGATCAGGACATCAATATTTAGGCATACCCAAAACTTGACACTGTTTGAAGGAATGGAGCAGAGAGGCTGAGTTCACACAGTGGAACATTTGTCACCGGTGGAGAAAGCTGAAAAAAACCCTGTTTATAATAGGCTTCATGTAAACAGGGATATTAGTCATTTTTAGGAATTTTGTCTTTTTCTGTAAAATGGGAAAAACAGAATATTAATGCACATGGAAACATGGTCACTGAAAGTTCAAAGCAATTGAATGGTCATCCTTCATGTAGTCATTTGATGGCAAGAATCATATCAAACAGGAAACTTGATGAGTTTTGGAATCTAAAAACAATGATTCATCCTCAGCAGATTGGATTTATAAAGATATTTGCAGGTCTGTCATATCTTTATGAAAGACATTCAAGGTAAACACGATAGATTTTCAGATGTTTATGAGGTTGAATGTATCATCACCCCAATATGAACCTACAGTTAACTACAGACTGGTGACAAATCAAGAGGAAAATAAACAAGCTAGCGTCTTATGAAGGCATTGATCCTATGTGGCCTGCAGAACAACTTCAGTGCCTCTTAGCTTTAATTCTACAGGTGAGTGAACTACATATTAATCAGTTATTTTGATGATGGAGAAGGAGAGCAGCGTCTAATGCAGTCACTCAAACTGCAAGGATTAAGGTGTAATAAATGGATGAATGAATATTTATTATACTGTACATAGTGACTTACTTCACCTTGAAATTAAATGATCCAATATCTTCAGATGTGTTTTTTCAACTTTCTTGAGCTACAAGACTAAAATAACAAAAATACTCCAAAATTTTAGTTTACAAGCAGCGAGACTAGATAGGGTTCCCACTCTTTCAAAATCATTTCCCAGGACATTTTCAGCTGCTTCATTATTACAGACAAGTTCTTACATCATACATCAATGTTCATGTTCACACTCACAGACCAACACTAACAACACTCTGCAACTCAAAGTCACTAGTTTTATCTATAGGAGTTTCTTTGGGGATCTGAAAAGTCAAGATGATCAAAAAATAATCAGGCAAGTTAACAACAATGAACAAAATAACAATACTTTTAAGGATATTTGACTTTTTACCCCTCATTTTCCATGTTTTCCAGAACTGGGTACTTGGTCCTTCATTTTCCAGGTTTTCCAGGACATGTGGGAACCTTGATAACATCTATAGTTTTCACTCCCTGAAATAACTGACAAAACACACTGCATTTCCATGATATTCTAATTTTTTGAGATGCATTCTGGTTTTATGTAACAAAACACAAAAAACTCACTAATATTGTGGCTCCCAATGCAGAAAAAACATCTAAATGTGCAACTAAAATCTACCCTAATAAGGAATTATAAATGGTTCCAAGTGTTAAAAATTAAAAAATATATACAGTATACCATTTGGACTCCTTTCAATATATACTGTGTGGATTATGAAAATATCCACTGCTATAATCTGCCCATAAACACACATCAAACATACACATAAAGAATGTGAAGATGCACAAGCATGAAACAGTTTAATTTATTTTCAGTTCACAGTGCATACATCGTGTGCAGTTGTACCAGGTTATGCATCAATGTCACGTTAGATTGACCTAAGTTATTTAAGACAGGTGTTTTCTCTGCAACGAGAACATGCAAGTTTTCCAAAAAAACCCTGCAGAATCAATCACCGTTACAATTACAAGAGTTTTGAAACAGAAAAGTTGCATCATGTAACTTGACTTACAGGTTTTTACTACACTGGATACGACTGATTCTAAAATGATGTGCTTAAGGGGAGGTTGTTATTCTCTTTAATGGTGAACCTGCATTTTCATTCCATTGTACCTCAGTAAAATCTGCTACATTTCCTCTGTCTCCACCTCTTGCCTCTCGTCTCCGCCTCTCACACTGCAAGCTTTGGAATTAATAATGATACCCTTTCGATTCTAAATTGGATCCAACAGCCCTTTAACCTTCTTAGACTATTATCTAGATCAATGGTTCCCGACTGGTTTTGCCTTGTGACCCACATTTTGTACTCGTCATCAACTCATGACCAGCTTTAATAAAATTCAATTTAATCTACTCGCACATACAAAGCAGGAAAAAGTATATTTTGAAAAAAATACGTACATGTATTTTCATTACTCCAATTCACAATGTAAATAATTCAAGAAAACGAACAAAATATCCACAACAGGAAAAAAAAAAGTAATAAAAATACAATTACAGAATAAGAGCAAAAATAATCCCCAAATTAAGTACAAATAAACAAAATGAAGAAAAATGTGCAAGGTAGGGAACAAAATTAATAAAAGTGAGTAAAATGATCATGTGCGGGAACAAAATGAGCAACAAAATTAACTAAAAAAATCAATAAAATGAAAAAAATAAATGATCTACAAAATGAACAAAAATTGTCAAAACAGAGAACAAAAGTAACACAAAAAATAAACAAAATAATCCAGACAATGAACAAAATGAGCAAAAACAAAAAATCTAATCTGAACAAAAAAAGGAACACACTGTGAAAGTGGGCATAAAAATCCCAAAATAATCCAGAGAAAAACAAATGTATCAAGACATGTAAAAATGTAATGTAACTTGGCATCTTTCAGTCAAATGTATGTTCCCACGGCAACAGATACTGCACCAAAAAAAAAAGTCTGGCATCCATAAAAAGCAATCAAATGTACAAGTTTTTTTTTAAACCTCACACTTCATGACCCACTCAAGACCACTTTTGGGTCCCGAGCCACCAGTTGAGAACCACTGATCTGGATTGTTTTCTGAGTCAGATTTTTCCATTGTGACAAATTTGTGAGGTCCAATGGAATATGATTTAAACATGGTTTACATTCGTTATTTGCCAGATTTTTTGTCTCACACGCACACAGAGAAAATCGCTGATGATGAAGTTTGGACAAACCTTCTCCTTCGTTGGATTTTCTAAAGATGATGCAGTTTTAAGCTTCAACATCTCTCTCAACACTGTTTTCTTTGCTGATTTGTTTTCCACCTCTCTGAACGTGGGTTGAAAAAAATTCCCATTTTGGTTCCTCCCTACCCCTCATTCTGACGGGTTTGTTTTTCTGTGTGATAGCAAGGTCAGACCAATCAGAGATTATGGGGTGTAGTTTATGCAAATGAGGCAAAGACACTGGTAGTGACTGGTGACATCACATCTGAGGGAGAAGCTGACCACTTCAGAAAAGCTCTGTGTACTATTTGTCCCTGAACTGACTGTTTTGATACTGCAACATCATTTTACATGCAGGAACAGGTTTTATTTTCATTTTATTTTGATTTTTCATATGTATCCTTTAATACTGAAGACATCCAATCTGTGAAAGAACATATATGGAATTGTGCAGTAAAGAAAAAGTGTCAAACAACACAGAACATGTTTTATATTTTAGACTGTCAAAAGTAGACACATTTATCTTGGACGACAGCTTTGCAATCTCTCATCAGATTCAAGAGGTGGTCACCAGTAACGGTTGTGCCTTGTCAATCATTAATTTGTGTCATCTCTTGCATCCTCAATGTGCTTTAGATCATCATTAGAAATCTTAGACATGTTCAGTCATGTGGACGACCCCGAGTTTCTTTGGCTCCTCATCTGCAGCGGAGGTACAGTAGCTTCTTGAAAATGTTCAGATTGACCGACCTTAATTTCTTAAAATAATGATGGACTGTCTTTCGCTACAATATGGATTTGCACTAATAGGGCTACTGACTCTGCCCATATCCTTCACATTGCGAGTCAATTGATGGTCTAAAGCACATTAAAAAGACAGAAATGGCACAAATTAAGTGGCCTATGATTTTAGAACTGCTTCCAGGTGAGCACTCTGTGAATCCGATGAGAGAACGCCATGAATGTGCAAAGCTCTCATTGAAGCTAAATGTGACTATTTTGGACAACTGACATATGAATCATGTTCTGGGTTGTTCAACAGTTTTTTTGGTTGACAACATGATTCCATGCATGTTCTTTCACAGTTTTGATGTCATCAGTATTAATGTACAATGTTGTAAATAATAATAATAAAAAACATTGAAGGAGGTGTGTCCAAACCTTTGATCAGTAGCGTACAAGTTAATGGAACAGTTTCTTTTTATGACTTTTTCAATGCAGTCTAACAATTATTTTGAAAGATGTATTCACTGATAACTTGACACTGTTTTGTTTCGAGGACCAACAATACACAGTATATAAATGGTGCAAACCATTTCAACCATTGAAATGCAAATTCCCTGACAGGTTTTTCTTCATCATTAGCAAACAGAATCAGTTACTAAAGCTTTTCAGCATCATCCTCAGCAGCAGTGATCTGCTCAAGTATTTCTCCTCCCATAATCCTCTTTAGTTGGATTTACAGAAGCCACAGACTGACATTGAATGCACGGCAGATGACTTAACTCCACACCAGTCAATGCAAGGCAGTAGGAGTGTTTACTATCATGAGACCTGATGTTTTATCCATCGCTCTGTATTGGATGGAAGAGGTCAATACTGAAATTTGTATAGCAGAACAATAGAGCACATCGGCAAAATTATATCATACATCAAACACAGGTACATGCATGCAGATACAACATTAAGCATGAATGTTGTACAAAGCATCAGTCTTGGCTTCTTTTGATGAGGAGGTGTCAAATACTTCTGAACATGAACAGCTACATGGGAC
The DNA here is from genome assembly GCA_029823295.1 of Pseudamia nigra. Classification (NCBI taxonomy): domain Eukaryota; kingdom Metazoa; phylum Chordata; class Actinopteri; order Kurtiformes; family Apogonidae; genus Pseudamia; species Pseudamia nigra. The sequence continues at coordinate 5,782 of JAQQAE010019674.1, read as the reverse complement.
ATCTTTGTTAATATTCTCTACATATGTTTTGTTCAAAAATAAAATCTAAAACATTCAAATAATAGGTGTCATTGATACAACATAGAACACCAGTCATATATTATCATGTAAAATATACTCAAGCCAGCAAAAATACACGTCTATTCAGTTGAAAATAATCTTTTATCAATATGAAATTAACTAGAGACTCCTCTGACAAATGTTTTTAATTGAAGTCATCTCAGTTCAAGTTGTTAAAAAAGAGAGAAAAAAATGAAAATGAAAAGAGCGCAGACTATACAAGAATTGCCAACTAGTACAATCAAAGTAAGGATCTAATTTACAAAAAGACAAATAACCTGGAGAAGTTTTGTTAAAAGCAGGAGGGACTATTCCCACCGACCACCAAAACAAAGAACACTCAGTCACTCCAGATGGACTGCAGCAGAAACGCAAAAACAAAACAGCTACAAAAACAAATACTAGTACCCTCTAAAAAAGGTTCATTTTAGGTCAGATGCGCAGGACCAGGTATGTTTTTATATCTATTTTTCATATAAATACCAATATGTTCCTCCCTGTGAACAGACTACACGCTCCTCTTTTCTTTAATACTGTACCTTGCTGTAATTATACTGAATGGTACTCTGTAAGGCACACAATCATTAACACCTCAGCTCACACACAGTACATTATATTTATCTATTTTTTATTGATTAGGGACACACATGGCTTACTCCCATTGGAAATTAATTTGCAATTTAATTTTCAAGTAGAACAACTGCTTAAAAACATGACCTTTTTGGATGTTGTTCAATGTTTGCATAGTAAATAAGTTTTTAAAGTGTTTTACAATAAAAAAGTAAAACACCAACTCCATAACAATCCCAGATTGTTCTGGAGTTCGTTTAGTCTTTTCTTTTGGAATTATTATGACTGATTCCTGGGCTTTTAGAAGCACGCCAAAGACTTTATGAGCAAATCGTTAACGCAGAGCAGCACTCAAAAAGTGGAGAAATAGCTGCTATTAAACTGCCACACCAACTGGCGTCTGGCATAAATCATAAGAACAACGAACCATAAATGTAATAATCCCAACACAAGCACATGAAAAGCTTTCTTCTTTCTCTGGGTTTTACGGCAACGGCAGAGAATGATGGGAACCACAATCTCTGGACACGGCGTTCTCTCCACAGGAGAGTCGGTTATAGAAATACTTTAGACTCTGTACACATTACATCCGTGCAGTTTCTCTCCAAGGAGAACCGTATTGCTTCATTACAGTACAATCATCCAACGCTGCATTACTTTACAGTTTAGGATTTGAAGCTCAAGGGACATACACTACATTTTCTTATGAGACACAGGGACAGGAAGACAGATAAAATGAGACAGACTGAGCTACATCAGCTGGCCATAGTCTATATTTTTCTAAGTCAACAAATCAGAGTCAATAATTGTATATGTTTTTATCCCAGAATTATATTTTTACCTGTGGCAAGTTTTGTTTCTTAAAGGAGACATATTGAGAAAAATAAGGTTCCAGGTCTTCTCCTATGATAAAGCAGGCCTGGCTCTAAAGAAAATCATAACACTGAAGACTCAAAATTCTTACTCAAAGGATAAAAACACAGCCTCTTTTCAGATACCTGGACCTGAAGCTGGCCATTTTGATTTCTGGATATTTGTGATGTCACAAATGGACAATCACTGTCCTGTCAGTCTCCAAGACCAACAGAACCACCAAAACCATTCTGACCTCCTAGGACAGGGGTCTGCGACCTGCGGCTCCTCTTTAGCCCCTCCCCAGTGGCTTCTGTGGCCTGGTCATGGAGCTAACATATTATAGTAACTTGAAATGAACAAAATAAGTGCTAAATCAACAACAAAAGGCAAAAAAATCAACTAGATAGTGAACAAAAAATAATAAAAACATTCTCAAAATTAACAATACAATCAAGAAAATAAACAAAAACTCAAAGCTGTAGAAAAATAAGCCGAATGATGAACAAAATATTCCACAAAATTAACAATAATGAACTAAAATAATTAAAGAAAGTAACACTTTCACAAAAATGATTCAAATGATAAACAAAGAATAATGAAATGATCTGTGAAATGAACAAAAATGACCAAAATAATCAACTGAATTAAGAAAAAATGAAAACAATCAACGAAGTCATAATGAATTAATGCATTTTTTTGGCTCTGAAAACAAATGCATTTCTATTTTCTGTCTGAAAATGGCTTTACATTGTGAAGGTTACTGACCCCTGTCCTACAGTAAGGTCCCAGGATGTCTATGTGATGGCATCCATGGCACAGAGAGGAAAAGGGTGTGGTCAACAGCAGCTCATTTGCATTTAGAGCAACACTCTTTAAGCGTGGTTGATACAGGGCTGAACCTCAGAGCATACAACATGACAGGAAGGAAAAATCTCTGTTGCACTGTATGTGGAGGTGAAATTTAAAATGATTTTAAGGGGCACAATATGTCTCCTTAATAGCAACAGGCCTGCTTTTTGTCACACACATTGATTAAAAATCTTGCTACACTGAGCCAAATGTGCGAAGACTGGCCACGTTTAAGGTTGAGGCTGAAACTTCCAAAAGACGTCGACAAACATAAGGAATTGAGTGATTGAATTGAGAGAAATGAGTCAGCGTGTGGATCCTGGCATTCAGAAAACCTGCGCTATTACGTTTCTCTGCACTTGCTTCTCTTAGTGACTAAAAAGCTTCCTGCGAAAAACAGGACGAGGAGATGAAACAGAGAAGAGAGATTTCAACATACACACTTCATTTTCTGGAATGCGTTTAAAAACTTAATGCACGTCATATATATTCACTATTCTATCAGTACAGAGAAACACAATGCTGTTAATTTACTATTAACTGTTCAGATCAGTGACTCCGAAGTACCTGTAATGGAATCTTGAGTTAAGACACCTTAGTATCAAAACAAATCACATGTCCATTTAAGGCATGGTGATACGAAATTATATAACACAGTGTATAATCAGATTCAAAGGCCCAAGAGGACATTGTGTCAGAGAAATCATCGTACTGTTTTTGCTCAAATCATCCCAGTAGACTGAGCAATAACTGTTAATCTAAAAGTGCAAATTCAATTTATTCATGTGAAGTGGTTCGAACATCGTGAATACAAGACTGACACGATGGCATAATGAGGAGAGAGCGTCCCTTCTTAATCCTGACAAAATGCTAAGCCTGTAACTCCTTAACTCCACTAGTGACCAGCTAAATCTATTTTCATTTGTGGGTCTTTACTGGCTGTTACATTATACAAATGTTACGAGACAAAAAAACAATGTATGAAAAGTACCAGTGTCGTTGAGACATTCAGACAGATATTGTACGAGCTGCAGCCATCAACCTTCGAATAAATATCTTTTTACATCATTTCTGTTGCATACATGTGTTTAAATTCAGGCTATTTGATTTATTCCAAATTCTTTTCAAGGAGAGTGCAGGCTTTCATTTTAAGAATAATTCCTAAAAAAACTGTTCCCATAAATCAGTTTCTGTTGGAAACAACTTGAGGTATTCTGTCAGATGTTTTTAATTTGTTTAAGAAAATAGAGGTCTTAGAGCTGAGTTAAAAACAAAAATGACTTAAAAAGTCTTAAAGCCCTGCATTGCACTATTTCATCTCCTCCTGTTTTCTGCTCTGGAGACTGTGGCTTCGCTTGTGGCCACCTACTGACATCAGATTTTTTGGAATTATTCCTGAAGGCTAAAAGAGGTTGTGATCAATTGTTTTCTCTGAGATAGAGGCTAATTCTAATAACAGAAACCAGTACAACCTATTTCATTTCCCAGACACTAAATCTTGTTCGGAGTCTGTGACGTCTCCTGTTACTCATCTGAGGCTTTGTTTTGGACCTGTTGGTGACTATTGTTGCAGTGAACTTGTGAGAGCTGCAGGCCGGTTTGGAGGACTGGGCCAAGGCAACACATGGACTCAATCTCCTCAAGCAGCCCTTGATCCTGCACTCCGACTGCCTCTGAGCTTTTCCCCTGACCCAGGCACAGAGCTAGACCCAGGAGACCCTCTTTGGACACCTCTTTCTCCCATGGGACCTGCATGGCTGAGTGACTGTTCCTCGATGGGCTGCCCTTGCCCTCCTTGCTGTTAAGAGCCCTCTCCTGGTACTGCTTCGCCGTCTCTTTAGAGAGTACCTTCCTCCTCAGGATGCTGGTGGATGCAGTCTGGTTCTGGGCCTTAAAAGGTTCGGAGCCAGTCTGAGGATCTGAGATGGTCCGAGATCGGCCCATTGGCAATGGAGAGGAGTTCAGCTCAGAAACGGGTGCTGCAGAGAGAGTGGGAGACGGTGGGGGTGTAACTTTGTGGGACAGTAAGGGCGAGTAAGAGAAGCGATTTCCGACTTGTCGAGGTTGAGACGGTGCGTCATAACTGCACAGATGAGGAAGAGACTGGGGTTTGATGGTGTCAGACTCCTTATCTGGAGGTGCAGAGATGATAATGGGCACTGGAGAAGCTGCTGCTGCTGGTTTCTTTGACACCTTCAGGCTGCTTTTGGTGGGCTGCCTGCGTGGGGATGGGGGGAGGTGTTTGCCGTGGACTGCGCTGTCGTCCTGTCCCATGTTCCAGCCCGTCTGATCCTTGGCTCCTCCACTAGCACTGTCATGAGTGGGTTTTGACTCACCGGAAGGGGTGGGCTTGATCTGGATCGGAGAAACAAACTTGGGGTCAGGACCTGAAAATGGCCGAGGAGCGTTTTTATACCACGTCACAAATTAGTTCCATTATGGAGACAAAAATAAATAAAGTTTCATGTCTTTTCTAAATTATAAAACAGGTGTGGGAAAGTGAACATATCAAAATTCAGAATGAATACTAGAATGAGAAAAACATACCCTCTTTTGAGAGGGTATGTTTTCATCAACTGGACCTGAAACATGTCATTTGGATTTCTGGACATTTATTTACTACACGGTCATCATCCTTAGTCAGTTTTACAGGACTGACCACACCAAGCAGAACCTGGGATTATATGCAAGGGAGTCTGTGTGATGGAATCCATGGAACAGACAGGAAGGGTGTGTGGTCAACAGACACTGAAACAGCCCGTGTGACACAGGGTGGAAAAGAATGTATATGTGGACATGGTGGAGTCAAGAACTTCTCTGGTATTTCAAGTTAAAATTTAAAATATCAATCACAGGAATGTGTGAGAATTAACTTGTTAAAAGGAGACACAATGTCTCCTTTAATCTGGTCCAATTTGTTAATTATTTATTGATTTTTCTTCTTGTCCTTGATTATTTGGTTCATTTTTTTGGTCATTTAAGGTAATTTTGTGGATATTTAGTTCATATTTTGTTACTTTGTTCACTTCATTGATTCAGTATTTATTTAATGTTACAGCATGAAGGTTCCAATGAAAGACGAGCGTGAAAGAAATTGTTTTTTTGGAAGGGGAACCCTGTGATGCCCAAGTTTTGCAAAATGTCTGTCTTATTATCAAGAGTATTTTCTTCTTTATTAGTGCATCCCAAGATCATGTATTTACAGATGTGGATAAAATTGTTGGTACCCTCTGTAAATGACAGAAAACCCCACAATGGTCAGAAATAACTTGAATCTGACAAAAGTAATAATAAATTTTTTTAATGAAAATTAACCAACGAAAATCAGACATTGTTTTTGAATCGTAGTTCAACAGAATTATTTTAAAAAGCAAACTCACGAAACAGGCCTTGACAAAAATGATGGTACCCCTAGAAAAGACTGAAAATAATTTGACCATAAGGACAT
>JAQQAE010019672.1:0-10868 GCA_029823295.1 Pseudamia nigra | reverse complement strand
TTGAATTGTGAAGCGCCTAGAGATAATCGGCGATTATGATTGGTGCTATACAAATAAAGTTTGATTGATTGATTAAGTTTGATGTCTGCATAATGAAAAGAAAAACAGTGCCTCTTTAGAATAACTGACAATGCATATGGAGCGTTCATTCAATCCAGTATGAGTATTGGTCCCAGTCAGAAACAAGGTACTTTTCATCCTAAAGGTACAGTAGAATACATTGATCACACCATAGCATTATGAGCACTGACCAGTGAAATCGTCACAATGTTGATGATGGCTTTTGTCAGTGGGTGGATATATTAGGCAGCCATTGAACATTTAGTCGTTGCACTGAAAGCAGCAAATTATCCAAAATAAGTCAAGATCTGAGCAACTTTAACAAGAACCACACAGTGATGATACATGACTGGGTCTGAACCTAAAGATCTCGTCGGGTGTTCTCCTCTGCAGTGGACGTTAGCATTGGAAGACTACGGTAGTTGCACTGTGGATTGGTCTTCTTGGTCTTCCTGTCACTAGGACAGTGACACTGGCGTGACTGCTCCAGGGCACAGGTCTGGGTGAAGGTTATTGAGATCCTGGGGTGCCCAGTCGTCAGAATCCCCCTCTTGGCCTCGCTGGCATCGTCTAACAGAGGACGAGCCAATACAATTGGTGCCAGTGCAGCTGCAGGAGTTGCCAGAAGGTGTCACAGTGTTCTACCAACTTCACTCCGGATTTTCTGTCAGGATTTACTACCCTTGCCTTTCCCAAACCACTGGTAAGCCACCAGGCAGTGGTACTCGTATCCCTGACTGAGGGGCCCTAACCAGGTAATGACAGCCGGAGCCAGCTGAGCCTGGCAGGGTCGACACACCAAGTAGTAGCACCACTGGGCTACCCGCTACCAGAGAGTCTTACCAAACTACCGTAAGTAAGAATCTCAGAGAATTTGACAAGAACTAAACAGTGACGGTACACGACTGGGTCATTAGATGTTGTTGCGTATTCCGGTCTGCAGTGGATAGTACCCCAACAAAAGTGGTCTAGGGGTGAACAACTAGATTTCGGTCCAATTGAGTACTTCTGAAACGCGTTGTAAAAACAGGTTAGATTCATGAAGGTCCAAACTCACAATTTCCAGGATTTGAAGTATGTGTCACTACAATGTCTAATGTGTAATGTCCTGCCAGTTATTACAGCAGCTTTCAGAGGTCTGGTGGAGCTCATGCACAAGTTCAAGCTGTTTTGGGATCAAAAGGAGGAACCTACACAACATTATGTGGGAGTAATGTTTTGTTCCCTTCGATTCAGTTGTCCTTCCTCACGGGGTTCTGTCCACTGCAGGACCAGGACCACCAAACAAGACCTACAGTTTTGGAGATGCTCTGACCCAGATGTCTTCACATCACAGTGTGGTCCTTTTGTAGGTTGCTTACATCATTACACTGCGCCATTTTTTGCTTCAAATTCATCACCTTTAAGGACTTGCAGCCTCATATATCCCACTCACTCACAGGTACCATTGTAATAACATACAGTAAGTGATTAGTACCACTTTGTCTAATGGTGTATGGAACGTTTGCAAATGGCTGTATGCTTTGTAGCTGGTGTTGCAAACTATAGAAGCAGAAAATTTGACCCACAGCTTCTAAATCATTATCAGCAAGATGCTCATTGCAAAAATACATCTCACTCCATTCACACATTTGAAACCAATCAATTAATATGTATGCATTATTTAACCGTGCTACATTTTGTACTTTCACAACAAAACAAATTATATTAGTTGAGATAATTAACGTAAAATACATATGGTCATACTCATCAAGTTCATTATTGTCCAATATAAGATACTGCTGAGTGAAAACGTTAATATTGTACAAATTATAATATTCTACAGTCGTATGTGTTTCCTGTAGGTCTGGTTTTGTTCTTCCTAGACACACACAAACCTGTGAACACTAATGCACAGGTTCAATTAAAACTTACTGCCACAAAATTTTTGAACACATTTTATGATGCCCAGCACTTTGAAATCCACAGTGATACAATTTTAGCCCCACCTTGAGTCATTCAAAATTTGGTGGTGTAAATTCAACCTAAATGTTCAAATCATGATGTCATGCTGGGCAGCTCAGCACACTGTGGAAACACGTAAAACAAAAAAACATCCAAGATCAACAACCACTGAACATACTAGAATATTATTAGACACTGATTCGCTCATGTCCAGACTTAAAGGGAAACCTCGGGTTAAGTCATGTTACACTTTTAGTGTCTAAGGCTGAAAAACGGAATTATTTTTTGTAGGAATGAGGGTAATTACAGGCATGAGACGACGATCAGTGGGTAATGTGGATGAGAAGTGGCCACGTGGACGGCACTCTGTCCTTTGAAAGTGGTTTTTCAGATGACTGCAAACACTCTGAAGGCTTTTCCGGCTGTTGGGTTTAGTAAGCTGAAGACAGGTGGAAGAAAAAAGAGAAATAAATTAAATACAAATCACAGAGAACATATAGCAGGAGTTTTCTAATAGCACTGACAAAACTAAGTACAAATGTACATTTTAACCTCTTCATCCTCAGGTTCTGGATGTTGTAGTCCAATAAAAAGCATGCTCAGAAGAAATCAAGAGCAATCAAAAATGAAACACTGAGTTTCTTCTGGTCAAAACGCTGTCGTATGACTATATTGCCAGATGTCTTGCTGACCTGTGATGCATTTTATTTCATGGACGATCTGGGGGACGACAGGATAACTCTCATTTCTATCAACTTTTGTACACTAAATAAAGTTTAGTATTTTAAGAGCTTTATATAAAGTATTGTCTGAGAAGAGACAGCCTGCATTTCAGATTTCTTCAACATCTGGTACAAGTAAGAAAACAACAGACATATTAGACTGGCAACTGTGAGGTTGTCAGCAGTGCTGACTGGCAGGTCACCTGTTTAATCATTAGTTCTCCAACACTGTCGACTGGACCTTTCACTCTCAAAGATCCAAATGGCTGTCCAGAGCAGAGTCAAAAAGCTTTCAAATTTGTTGTTATTTATTTCCAAAATCATTGGCAAATTCTTCTTTTTTGAGGATGGAAATGATAAACTGGCACTTTAACTATTCAACTCTGTGGTGCTAACTGCTTGAATAGGTGAGCACATATGAATCAGGCGCAGCAAAAACTCATCAACCTAAATCTTTAAGGTTTAAAACCAGATCAAAACACATTCATTACATACACAAAGTATTTTTTAAATAAATGGGTAGTTACTCATACGTTTCTGAGGTGATGCCATTCTGGTAACTGCCGCTGTATTGCTTCCTCCTGTCCACCGGCATCACATCGATGTACCCGCCCGACTCGTTCCGGATGACTCCCGAATGAATTCCTGCTCGGCAGATACTGGATTTCTGGACACCACAAGTCAGTGCAAGTTTAACATCTTTTAGTCAGTCTTTCAGCATCTACCGACTATAATCCCATTTCTAATTTTTATCTTTATAGTATCACTTAAAATTACATCAAAGCAACATATGTCTTTAAATTTGATTGTACAGCCATAAAGCCCTCGGTTACAACATGTCAGACTGTTGCTTGGTTTTGTTTTCATTCAGGGATTCAAGGCTTAAGACAAGAAGCAAATTTCTGAAGGTTTAAGGAAAAGGAGTCAGGGAGATGCAAAGCAAGTTAAAAAAAAAACTTGAAATACACAAAACACATGCAACACACAGCACACACAACCGGTCAAAAGTTTTAGAACACCCCAATTTTTCCACTTTTTTGTTGAAATGAATAGCTTGAAATGGTACAAAGGTAAGTGATGAACTGCCAGAATTTACAGTATTTGCAAGAAAAGAAACATAACATGCATTGTTATATTTTAATAAGTGAGTAATCACAACAGAATAGGAATCTCTATCTTTTTGTTACCTTACAATAAGCCATGTACTGCATATATACAGAGAAAGGAGGCCTGCTTGTTTGGAATCCACGTTAGCTTAGACGTCACACAATGCAAACACTGACTGGAGAGTCTTCACATGCTCGCAGCTACTGTAGGATCTTGTAAACCCAGTTGGATAGACAGGGTGCAGTTAGGAGCATTGAATTTTTAGGAATCTGCCACTTCATCACTCGATTCCGCTAAACCCTACGCACTGCACCTTTAAATAAATTGTTGCTAGAGCCTGTTCTTTGGTAACGAACATAGGAAGATGTGTTGTTAATAGAGCTGTGAAAGCACCGGTATGATGAAACTTCCAGGTTCAGTGGTATGAACCCGTCCTAATACCCAAATACAGTGGTACTCCGGCTAACGAACGCTTCCAGAAACAAAAAATCCGGCAAACAAAGGAAAAAAATCTGCTAAAATTTTGTTCCAGCTAACGGGGGAAATTCAGGTAACGCAAGAGAAAGACCTGGAAGTGAACCCGGATATAAACATTCAACACAATAACATGTGTTGAATGAATGAGTACCACTGTACAAGAGAATGTCTGTTAATATTATTATTTACACCTACGCATGACATGTAAAAATATCCACTGATGCAAGAACTTACATCTGAGTAATACTTTGTCCCAATGACTCGAGCTCGGCTCTCATGGAGACAGTTCCTGGGACAATACAACCTGGAAACGAAGCCAGAATCAGCTTGAATGTTTTATATACATATAGTCGCACACAGGATGTAGTATCATTTTAGTCAAATTTGCAATTACATTTTAGAACAAAAAGTCCCTTGTCACAACAATCTCATCTCTCGACGTCTGACAGAGGTCAGGAAATTTAAACTGGTAAATGAGCCAAAACCTCAAAGCAGTTGATTGGAGGTAGATGTAGTGAACACCAAAGTTGACCAGAGGGTAAAACTGCTGTTTTGTTTGTATTTCCCCCTCTTTGTCTTTTTATAGAGATGCTAAATCCCACCCCTTCTGATTTTGACCAATGGGACCTAACTTCGGAAAAAATTGCATTACAGTCAAAGGCAGGCTGCTTCTGATTGAACCATGTCACCATTTACACATGGTTGTCAATTTAAATGACAACGTTGCATCTGAAGAAAGAAGCGGATTGTTGTGAAACTGTTGTGATATAAGACGGTGAAAATATGTAACTACAAAAGCCATTTTTCTGTTGTAATGCGGGTCATGTGAGACAGAAATGAAGTTCAATGAGATATTTCACACTGATACTAATACTTCACACACTGGCATTTCACTATTTTTGCGGCAAAGTGTGACTCTCCTGACTTCTGAAATTATATTTATCAAATTTGAAGTAGAATTCAAACTGGATAAAAAAAATGTCTCATGCCACTAATTTTCCAAAGCTAGGTCCACTGACCTAAAAAAAGAGGCAGAAGGAATTCGGTGGGACTTGAGGGTCTCTAGCCCTTACCCCAACTCTTTCATAACCCTAATCAAGTTCTTTCATGATATCTTTTGTATAAACCTGCATGTAAAAAATATGCTAAAAGTTTACCCAGTGCACTGAGAACTGATGTCCTGACCAGCACTAGAACTCTTTTTTGGATGGCATAGTCTACACAACAGACAACATGAAAATGTATATTTATCCTAATCTAATCTTCCTCCTTCATTGACCATATAGAGTAGTTTTCTGTATTGTGGTTTAGAGTAGTTATGGCACAGAAGTAATACCAAATAACCAATTTTTACTGACTGTGGCTCGGCTTGTCGACTCTACCAGAACGTTACCTGGGACAGTGTCTCACAGGTTTCTTGAAAGGGCAGAAAAGTGCAACCGTGGTATCACATCTCACGGCCTTAACTGGGAGAAAAAGCACAGAATAGTAGAAAAGATTACAATGTAGTTTTCTAGTGCATATACAGTGCTGTAGATATTAGTTTTATAATGGGAAATTCAATGAGCTTCTTACCTGGCACTGTCTCCACTTTGAAGGAGTTTGCACTCCTGTTCTTTCTGTAAATGTAAAAAGCAGAGTGAAGTGGTGTATTTTACCCTCCTATACGTCACCTGTTTGTTAAACATACTATAAACTAAAACAAATTAATGCATACCCTATTGACTGGATACCATTCTTGTATGATTTTGTAAACTGTTGTTTTCTGCCCAGTCTGGTCACATCCAGCCATCCTCCATCATTGTCAATCACTCCTGCATGCAGCGCCACCCCACATACGCTGGATTGCTGGAGTGACAGTAAACACAGGTGTGAATGTACAGCAACAACTATCAGCACCGATATAATCACAGACATAGATCTCGGGAGGGGGCTGTTTTTTTTAACATTTAAGAGTATGTAACCTTTGCTGCTATAACAGCACTACCTAAATGATGGCAGATAATTTAAATTTTTTGTTATTTTTCTCAGTTACTTATTATTTCCATTGTAATGTATTAATTTTTCTTCATTTTGTAACATGTTTTGCTAATGTTTGTTGTTCTGTCTTGTTTGTTTCTTTCGGTTTGTTTGGTTGATTGCATGGTTATTTGGTTAGTGTGGTTACTGTTTGGTTGACTGGTCAGTTGGTTGGTTATTGGCGGGCTGTTAATAGCATAATATTGATTTTGATTAAATGTGCAGGATATACAGTAAAAGGCAGGAAGAACAATTGATTAGATAGGTTGGTTGGTTGGTTGGTGGGTGGTGGGTGGTTAGTTGGTTGGTTGGTTGGGTGGTTGGTTGGTTGGTTGGTTAGTTGGTTGATTGGCTGTGTGGCTGGGTGGGTAGGTTGGTTGGCTGGCTAGCTGGCTTGGTGGGTGGGTGGTTAGTTGGTTGGTTGGTTGGGTGGGTGGTTAGTTGGTTGGTTGGCTGGTTGGTTGGTTGATTGGCTGTGTGGCTGGGTGAGTAGGTTGGTTGGCTGGCTAGCTGGCTTAGTGGGTGGGTGGTTAGTTGGTTGGTTGGCTGGTTGGTTGGTTGGTTGGTAGAGGGAGCAGTTGATCAGATTCTGAGTCTGGATCACCATTTGGATGTAACATTTTTTTTTAAATGATTCATCGCCATTCTTCCCCATTTTGCTTGTAACTACACAGACATTAACTAGAAAAATTGCCACACCACAAAGTTTGATCTGGATCCTGGTAATATTCCAGATATGGTAATACAGAATGCTTCCAATAAAGGGATTTGTGATCATTTTGTCCTAGGTAAAAATGTTATATGTGAATTAACTTAAAGTAAAAACAAGAGACACTTTTCTCTATAATTAAGTGAAGTTAATGCTTGCTCATCTTGAAATTTTGTTCATTTTTGCTCATTTTCTTGACTATTTTGTACATTGTTTTCTGTCATGAAGCACCAAAATGCACTAGAATGGAGAAAAAAGTTTTGGTCAAATAAAACCCAGGCACTTGGAACTAATCATTTACCATGTCATAATGTCCAGTCCCAACAACTTTTCCTGGTTTGCCAAGGCAGCCAGGTGGACATTCATATCTATGGAAAGAATTAATATTTGTGGAGTAAATATAGAGTTGTCACTGTAGGTACCATACATGTTTTGGTTATGTTTTTGTCCTTTTCTTCAGCTCTTACCTATTACAAGTAGTTCCTTTGCACTGATCTCTCAGCTTAGTCTCACATTCGACCTGCTGGGCTGCGATAACAGACAAACAAGAGCTTTTCAAATATTCATTCATATTTGTAAGAAGGAAGTCAAACAGGTGTAACATTCATGGAGTTGCAGCAATGTGGGAGCAGTCCTTACACATCTGCTCAGTGCTGACAACCTGGTTTCTCTCTAGGTTGTCATTAGGGGAGGGGTCTGGCGACTGGGCCCTGGGTTGAGGGTCCCTGTCCCTCACTGGATCTGGCTCAGGTTCAATGTAGTTTGTCTCCTCGGTCTCAGGAGCTGGCCGTCTGTCAACACCGTCATCTGGAAATGTGGTTTAGTCATTGGTTCAGTTTCGTTGTAGTTTCTAAAACATCACATTCAACCGTTCAGGAAGGTATAGTTTGGCTCACGGATGTGATCAGCTGGAATAAAGGCCAAATTTTAAATCACCCACTGGCAGGATTGTTTTATTATTCCCTTCTGTACATGTGCTTGTTAGCATTTTGAAACTGTCCCTTCCTACATGAAAGAACAACAGCCTCCAGACTGCAACTATGTACGGTACTGAAAATGCCACGTTTTGGCCATAGACTGTATAAAAGATGGACAAATCTTCTGGGATGTCACTTGCATACAGTATGTCTGCAGAATCATTTGTAAACTCAAACAACTACAGTATGAGAACGTAATTGTTGGCACTATTCTCTCCGATCAAAATGATAGATGTAGAGGTGAGTTGGACTGAATGAGATGCTGAAGATCACTGGCTCAAACTTGTAACAATCACAACTACCGTAATCAAAGCATGGAAACCTTGAATTATTCATAAGGTCTGGATCATCTAAATTTTTTAAGAACGTACCACCGGTACCGTGTTCACAGACATAAACATAGAGGTCAAAACCATTGCCAGGCTGTTTATTTGCTCTATAATTCAACATTGTAACATGAAACTATTGTGACTGACTTGTTTTTAGATTCAGCCCCCGGTGGACACTGACAGTACTGCACCTTTTGAAGCTTCCACATTTGACTCCGCCTCAGAGAAGAGTTTTGAAATATGTTCCTACTTGTGTTGCATTTTATTCTGCAGGGATTTAATTATGGATTAATACCACAGTGCTCTTCCTCATGTCAACCTGTTTGACCAGAGTAACAACCCTCCAACGCTGATTTGTAATTTTTGTAAAGTCCTGTCATTTTTGTTCAACTTCTTTTGCTCATTTTTAAAATTTCTGTTTATTTTGTGGATTTTTCTGTTGATTTTGTTCATTATTTGGTTCTATGTTATTTTATTAATTTTATTTATTATTTTGTAAATTTTCATTTGTTTTTTTTTCAAATTGTGGATTATTTTCTTTGTATTTGATTGATGTTATGGATTATTTTCTTCATCTGCCGTGTACTTTGTTCATGTTCATTCATTTTATTTTCTATTTTGCTCAATTTGTTAAATGTTTATCTGTTGTTATTTTCTTTTCATTTTGTAAATTATCTTGTTAACTTTTGTTGATTTTGTTTATTGTTTTGTACATTTTTTGATTCTTGCCCCTCATCCTCTGGGCTAAGGGTGTACTGTTGTCACTCCAGCAGCAGCAGACAGGCACAAGGTCAAAGGTCAAATGATCTGATGTTCCTTTTAGCGCAATTACTTTTGAAGGGAGAGGCCTACGGTCTGAGGAGCTGGCGTTGCTGGGTTCGTTTTGTGAAACATTTTGTAGATTATTTTAATTTTTGGGAAATATTCCTTGTAATTCTATTCATTTTCTTGATTATTCTGTTTATTCTATTTATGACAAAACACTGAAACTTCGTGGCAGTTAATTCTTTTCATGTGTGGGTCCCACAGAGAGGTCAAATTTATCCTTTGGGTCTTGAGTCAATAAAGACTGGGAAACACTGTGTTAATCAAAAAGAGGTATTATAAGAGAAGAGGGAAAGTCTGAATAAAAGTATAAATGTAAGAGTAGATCCAACCCACCTTTGTAGCACAGGTTGTCCCTGCAGCCTCCAGCATAACTGGCTGGACAGGCAGAGCATGGAGCTCCGTATTTGTAAGGTGCATGACCCCACCAGTTTCCTCTGAAAAAGACCAACAGGATAGATCTGAGTATTATCTACACTTAGCTCATTCTAGCAAAATGATCATGTCACATCATTGAAACGTACGGTGGAGAGTAGTTGCAAACCAGATAAACTGCTTTGGCCCAGATCATCCCCCACACGTTCATGTTGTAGCACACATTGATGGCACAGCCGATACGGTTACTGGTCGCCCACACCAACTGAAATGAAAACATACACACAAACTGAGGAAGGTTTAGTGATTATTTTGTATATGTAGACTTCTCTCATGCTGTTTTTTGTAATGATTGTCTTGCTCCTTGCATTTTCATTGTCTCATTTTGCACTCATTTATTTAACTGTTTGTTTTTAGGTTTAAATATATTTTTCTTTTCTGGTTTTCAGCATTTAAGACCCCTTCAAACTGTTTTTTTGTTTCTGTGTGTGCGTGTGTGTCTTTGAGTGTGTTTTGGAAGGCGTTTCCGATGTATGATCCCTCATAACTCAAACGTACCCAGTCTTTTATACATGACCTTTACATTACACTACCTTACCTTATGGATTATATTCTTAAATCTCTTACCTGAGTGTAATGAGTGCAGACAGGTCCTGAACATCTGAGTGGGCAGTGTGGGTTACACTCCTGTGAGTACGGGAAGCTGTAATACCTCACCTCGTCGTACCAGGCCTGGACATGGAAGGTAGGGGGGCGGTCCCTAATGGAACGGATAAAGTCGTATCATAAAACATGATAATAAATATGCCAAAGTCATTGAATCAGACTTGGGCAATCAAAGGCATGCTTTGAAATTAGAAACAGCGCGTATTGTCTTTTATTTGAACCCCCAGTGTTGAATTAAAGCTGAAAACACCTGCAAAGCAGTATTTCAGCCAACCAGCACAGATGAGGCGACCGATTTCAAACCTTCAATATTCAGCTTTTTTAAGTCGGATTGTTTACCATTAACATTTCCTGTCTCTTTGTGTCATCTCGGCTGGTTGATACAGCGGTACCTCGGACAAAGAGCTCTTCTGACAACGAGAAATTCGTATGCCGAGGAAAAAAACCGCAAGAAATTTACCTCTGACGAGAATTAATCGGTTACCGAATAGTCAGCTGTTAGCCAAGCTAACGCAGGCTAGCGGCTAACAGCCGTTAGCTTGTGTTATGGAGAATACATTTTAAATCGTTTTTAGAACTTGTTTCATTCATTCCATTTCAGATAATTAACATAACTTCCTTTTCAAATAATAATAATGAATAAATGTGCAGGTAGGGG
>JAQQAE010019671.1:0-10868 GCA_029823295.1 Pseudamia nigra | reverse complement strand
AAAAATCTGCAATAAAATGATCAAAATAAGCAACGAAATGAGTAAAATGTACACAACAATCAACCAAACAAAAAATTAACACAGGCCACCAAATGAGTTCACAAAGTTGACAAAATATTAATCAAATTAACAAAAAAATTAAGACAAATGAACAAATATGTCATTTTTTTTTATGCAAATCAAGGTTTTTTACAGACTCAAAAGTGAACTACTGGCCAAATAAAACCGCAAACCATTAATTGACCTTGAAATCTACACCTATGACAAGTATTAAATTCCTTCTAAAGAAGTGCTGGGTGTAGATTTCTCTTGAAACAAATCAAGCAGTTAAGCTGTTTTGCTCACTGTCACTAATTCACGCGTCTTCCCTCAGGTGTTTAGAGTTTGGATCTTGTGGATGGCATAGGGGCTGGAGTCGTGCTGTGGCCAGATATCTCCGTTGGGAACATCCCTCATTGGTTGCACCTCCCGTTCAACCATCTCCACAGCCAGGGTGGACGGACCACAGGCGTCTGCGGTGCGGTAGGAGCGCGTGAGGCGACAGAAGGACGACGTGTCTGAGACGTCTTCGTCAAACAGGTCGTCCATCAGCTCCTTACGGCGCCTGCGAGATGCTTTCAGTTCGTCGTTCAGATCGGACACCAGCTCCTTCACGTCCTTCACGAATGTTGAGAGAAGGCCAAACAGACAGAGCAGGAAAACCAGGCCAGCACAGATTCCAGACACAAAGTACAAGGCGACACGCTCTGGAAAACCTGGAAGGGAATCAAGAGAGTAGTTTACTATGTGGTGGAAATAACACAAAGAAATTCACTTCAATGCTATTTGGTGACACTTGTATTTCCCATTGTCCTAAGTCATCAAATTACGGTAATGCATCTAGTTTTTCCTACCTTATACACAGTGACCAATTTCATTTGAGCACACTGGGGTAAACAGTCTAGAAAGTTTAAAAGTCACAATAAACTAATAAAGTTTCATTATTACTGTTTCATGTGTAGGATTGATTGGCATCTAGTAGTAAAGACTGGACAATCCCTCAGCAGATTCAGTGTGGAAACATGACGGACCTTGCAAATGAGGACAATCACCACCAGTCAAAAATCTGGACACAGTGTCTCCAGTGTTTTTCTTTATTTTTTTCATATAGTGTTTTCAGCATTGTATACTAATACTGAAGACATCCAACCTGAAAGAACATGTATGGAATTACGTGCTAAACAAAAAAACTGTTAACCTGCATTGTAGCCACAGTGAGTTTTGCATTCTGTCATCAGATTCACAAGGTAGTCACCTGGAATGGTTAACGCATCTTGTCGAGAGTTGAGCTGTGCCATTTCTTGCCTTCTAAAATGTGCTTCATCAGTTGCCTTGTGCAGATGAAGGGTGGTTACAGAGTCAATAGTCCCATTGAACACAACTACTGTATAAATCAATTTCATGGCAAGAAACACTGATTTGAGAGAAAAGGCAGTCCATCATAAAGAAGTGAAGCTCACTCTTTCTGGAAAATCTCGAGAACTTTGAATGTGTCTCCAAGTGTCATATTGTGGATATTTGTACAGTAGTTGTAGTAGCACTAATAGGACTATTGACTCTGTACCCACCCTTCATCTGCACAAGATGGAGTGAAAGAGCACAAATTAACTCACCTGTGAAATTAAAACCATTCCAGGTGACTACCTGATGAGTCTGATGAGAGAATGCCATGCACAAAGCTGTCATCAAAGCTAAATGTAACTACTTTGGACAATCTAAAATATAAACTATGTTCTGGCTTGTTTAACACTTTTTAGTTTACACAGTGTGGATGTCTTCGGTATTAATGTACAATTTTGAAAATAATAAAAAATAATGACAAACACTGAAGGAAAAGCTGTGTCCAAACTTTTGACTTCTAGAATAAGTTGTTTATTCTGACCAAACAAAAACACAAGGATTTTTATTGTCAGATGATAAGTCATTGATGAAAACATAATTATACATATTAGTTTTCCTTTCTGCAAATAGATGTACATCCTACACACGGCACCGTGGGAACGGTTACATTAAACACTATGATTTCTAGGTGGTTTCACCTTGTGTGGTCATGGATGTTAAAACAATAATAAAATGAATCATCATTGTGGTAAAGTATTACAGTAATGACCTTTTATTATGGTATACAGTTTATTTTGTCATTATGGCATGTTTGTTTACATTCTCAGCAAAACATCTGCTTCAGATGCATATTTGATCTGTTATTATCCTTTTTAATGTTAAATAGTTTAAAATCACAATGTTCACGTAACTGAAGCAATTAAATGATTTGACATATAATCACGATTATGATCAATGCGAAATCATATGAAAAGTTTCATCATTAACGTTCTGAAATTGTGGATGAGCACTGAGCATCAAACTTTCTGTGACACTTCATACCTAAGTTGTTTTCTGCAAGGTTTATGATGCATTCACAAAATAAACATTAGTTCCTTGTCTTTTTTCTCATTCCATTGTGTGCTGATGTGTATTCTGTATTTGTATTGTGATTAAAACCATAATCGTATATGTGCACTCTACACTCGCCTCATCTGCAGACATTGCACATACCCAATATTTTTTCAATGATCTCCAGAGAGTTGGTTAAAAGCTTGTTTTGGGGCCTGTAGGTGGGCCCAGTGTACCATCCACCTGCAGGTGAGAGGGTCCGGGCTCAGACACCAGTCAAAGTCTGGACTCTACAAAAGCTGACACCATTCATTCTCACCATGAGTGTAGTCTGATATCATGAAAGGGTCTGTTGACCCCCGACCCACATCTTCCAGAAGATACTGGGGCACTTAAAAGAGGAAACAAGAGGTTTTTAGGTCAAACTGAATTCAGCAAACTGTTGCTTTAGTTAGAGAGGTTTGGTGACTCACCACAAGTGAAAGACACTCTCAGGTGTTTTCTTGTTCCAGGGAAACATGGGTCGCCAAATGTCAGAGTGTCAGCCAGTAATGAGCAGTTTGTTCTGCCATGACATCGACGGGACACTTTCCTCAGAGCAGTCGGTGACAAACACTCTGAAAGAAATTAATGTCACTAAAATCATCCACAGTGGACAATGAATGTCATCACAAGTCACTTGCGATGCATGAGCAAAATCTACAGATTTTCCTTAAGATATGTCCCAGTGTAAGGATAATTATTATACAACAGTGTTTTATTGTGGAGCAGTAATAAGCCGCAATGATTTCCTTGCATGTCTACACTATCAATAGTCATGTCCCTGTTTGGCCACTAGGTGGCGCTCAAGCTCCCCATTTCAGACCCATATCAGCATGAGATCCAGGTTCCTGAGGGCAGTGGGGACTTCCGTGCAGCAGATGTCCAAAAGTAGCAGAGTAAATGGCGAGGACGGTTCCATTTTTACACATCAGCCTCAGACGCTCATTTTCACACACCAGTCTAGTGCGGTGATGTTCTGAAAACAGATGACATGAACACATAAGGAAAACAGAGCACTGAACAGACTGCACAGAGTTACTCTGAAGAACATGAACTGAAATCAGGTTCAGGTACAGATAATCATATTAAAACATACTAAGTGTTCTGAGTTCCTAAGAGCAGTGAGGCAGATAAGACAACGTGCCAGAAGAGACACTGTGACTGCTTTAACAAACACTAAAGTTGTGTCACCATGGTGTGAAATGAGTCAACGTAAAACCCTATTATAAATACAGCTTGAGAAAAATAAGAGAAATGACCATCATTGAAGACCTCTGCAGATGGATGTTCACCAGTCACCAAAGGTCAACTATTTTTGATCCAGGAAGAAAACTCCAATGTGTAGAGACACATTTAAAAATTGTGGTTTAGAATAAGGGTCAATCCACCAATTATTATTTTCTAAACTTGCCCTTATTACGTTATTGTGTAGTTTTAAAAATGAATGTGAATTTGTTTCATTTGCATTAGTCTGGGACCTTTTTATGGTGTCCTGTTATAATTGTCTGCAAATAAATGACCTACATGTGAACTATTTCACTTTGACTTGGTGAGAAGTGTCATTTTTAGTTTATATCATTGATTCTCAAAATCAGGGTCAAGACCCAAAAGGAGTGTATGCTATTAGGTTGACGTTATTTAGTGATTTTTGCTTATTATTTTTCAATAATTAAATTCCATCTGTGATTATTTCTGTTGCTTCATGCTTTGTTGTGCTTGTTTTCTTGACTATTTTGTTCACTTTTGTAAAGTTTTTGCTTGTTCTTAGTAGTTACATTTAGTATTTTAATCATTTTTGCTGGTGGTCCTGATTATTTTGTTTGTATTTTACTTTTTGTGCATTTTCTTAATGATTGTGTGTTTAATGTTCATTAATTTACTAATTTCTTTGTTGTTTTTTGTTATTTTGTGTATTTTTAATTTTGTATTGTTTTTTTATTTTTTCTGAATTTGTTCGGATTTTCTTGATTATTGTTCAGGTTTGTTTATTTTGTTGATTTATTTGTTCAATTTGTTCACTTTGTGGGTATTTGTTTATTTTCTTCATTATTTTTGTTAATATTTGTTCATTTTATCAATTGTTTTATTAATTTTTATGAAGTTTTTTGCCATTTTGTTCATTTTCTTGCTTATTTTGCTCATTTTACTGTTAAATGTGCATTGTTAAATATGTTCTTAATTTTTTGATATGCTTGATTTAATGCTTACTAAATTATTATATTTTTATTGTGAACAGTAAAATCAGTGGACTCCCCCCTTGCTGTATATTTTGTTTAATCATCCAAAGCAGATCTCTGAATATACTGATAATGCTTTACTAATGACCAGCTGTATATTTTTGAGCTGTACCTGGTTGGCATTTATAGGAGACTAGTAGGTACTTGGTGGTGAGTGGGCAGGGGTCTTGTCCAAACACTGGACTGAGAACAGGGATATGACAGGACTGTCGATTCTGACACTCTGACAGCACCTTCTGAAAAAACAAGTTGACAATATGACAGTAATTAATTGGTGCATCTTTTACTGCCACACGAGCATTGCATCCTCATATGTTCAGTGGCCACTTTATGAAGTACACCTTGTCCTACAACTTGACAACAAAAAATCAGTTCATTCAGGTATGTAGACATGGTCAAAATGACCTGCACAAATTTAAACCAAGCTTCAAAATGGGGAAGTATGGTGATTTACACTACTTGTCAAAAACTCTGTTTTTTTTTCTTTATTTACATTATTTACATCATTGTACATTAATACTGAAGACATCCAAACTGTGGAAGAATATGTAGTAAACAAAGAAGTGTTGAACAACCAGAACATGTTTTATATTTTGGCATGTTCTCATCAGATTCACAAGGTAGTCATCTGGAAGCATTTTCTCTTTGTGACTATGCCTTGTCAAGAGATAATTTGTGTCATTTCCTGCCTTCTTAATGTGCCCATCAGTTATTGTGTGCAAAGGAAGGATGGATACGGAGTCAATAGTTGTATCAGTTCCATTTACAACTACTGTACAAATCCATATTATGGCAAGAAGCAGGTAAGTAAAGAGAAAACCCAGTCCATTGTTCCATTAAGAAATGAAAGTCGGTCAGTTCAAATTATGAATGTGTCTCCAAGTGCAGTTGACAAAACCATAGAATGTTATCTGAGTTATGTAAATTGGTGGTTTCTGAGACTGGTAATACGCTTATCCTCTGCAACAAACGTAGGTCTTAGTCTTCCTTTGCTGGGTCGGTCCTCGTGAAAGACAGCGTCATTTATAGGCACAAAAGCTGTCATCAAAGCTAACCCATTTTAAAAAGAAACCTTAAAGAAAGATTGATGACTCCAAGGGTATGTACAAATGTCTGATTGGTAATGTAAGTGACTTTGAATGTGGCTTTGTTTTAGGTTTGAGTATCTCACAAACTGCTGATCTATTGGGATTTTCATACGTAGCCATCTGTCAGGTTTGCATAGAATAGCCTGCAAAAGTGGGTGACAGTTCTCTGAACTGATAGAAAGGCAGTTTCTATCAGTTTGAACTGATAGAAAGGCAACAGTAACTCAGATGAACACACAACATATCAAAAAGTGAATCTGAAGGACAACGGCAGCAGGAGACCACACCATGGGGCACTCCTGTAAACTAAGAACAGAAAACTGAGGCTACAGCTCACATGAGCTCATCAAAATCAGTCAACAGAGCGCTGGAAATATATTATCTGGTCTGATGGATGCTGAATGTTGATTTCTGTCAAAAAATAGACTGACAGAATTTGGCATAAACAAAAATGGACAAAATAGCTGTTTGAAAACAGTGTAGGAGGCCATAATAAATTGCTTAATTACTAAATTATTACTACATTATTAAAGTGCTCACAATTTGAGTAGCTTTTTCTGAGATACTCTTTTACTATACTCAAGTAATATGTTAATGACTACCTGCTTCTGTTTGAGTCATTAGAATTGTAAAGTAACTGTACTTTTACTTGAGTACTGTTTCGGGTTACTATGTAGACCTCTGGTTATGATTCCAAATTTCCCTGATTATGATAGCCAGACCTGGCAATGCCCAGTGAGTATATACCTCAACAGTAACAGTAGAGGTGCACTCCGTGTCCTCCTCTGTGGTCATATTTACATTGACCGAGGGACATAAATGCTGGTTTGGTACCCGACGTCCATAGAATGCTGAGAGGACGGCCACGGATGTCGTGGAGGGACACTCGATGGTGAGAATGTCTCCTTCACAGGCATGGGCCGTGTGGTTCTTCAGAATAGTGTGAAGATACACTGAACACACAACACAGAGAGGTCAACATTCAGTTTACTGTAGCTGCTAATACTTGGAGATGGTCTGAAATGTAATATATCACATGGGAAAACTAACAATAATGCACAACAAGAGGCACAAATCCAGGGTCAGCAGCTTGAAGTCTGTGAAAACATGACCTGATGTCTGAGTGGTTTAATGCGTCAACTTCGCCTCATGTTTAAGTTTAGTGCAAAAAGAAAAAAAGAAAGAAGGGTTGTTTCTGGGAAGATAATCTAATTTTATTCTCATTGGTTTGATTCTTGGCTTTTGCCCTGTTTAAACAAATTGCTGAATAATGGACTTGACCCAGAGGCTGTGACACTGGTGCAACAGTGGATTTGAAGACATTTTTAATGAGGCATCTCTGGATCCTCCTGAAACTTATGAGCATTAGACACTTGATTTTCTATGTTTGTATGCTTATCAACTTGTACATTTCCTGCATAAGTTTATGAAAGGAAATAAAATAACAAATAAGCAAATACATGAAAAAATAAACAAATATGCAACAAAATAAACAGAGAAAAACAAGAAAATGAACAAAAATTTTAAAAGGAACAAAATAAATAAAATCATCCAAAACGGTTAAGAAAATGTATAAATAAATACAACTAAGTAAATAAAGAAAATTAGTAAAAAGGTGCAGAGTAATGAACATATTGACCAAAATAACTGAGACGATGACCATATTCACAGCATAGTGTTTTGCATATTTTAAGGCACTATAAAGAGACTGTTACTGTTTGAACTGCAATGTGGTGGAACAGCACTCAAAACATTCAGGATTTCTATTACACATATTTTTTTCTAAAAAAGAAAAATAATCTTGTCATGTATTAAAAAAAAACTGATATTACTGTATCTACTTTTGTTTTAATGAAATAGTCAAGCTAATAGAGAGCTTAATTTGACCATGAATTGACTAGTAATGATACAGAAGAAGAAGAGTCATCACTTTCACATCATCTTAATTTAACAATTTACCTCCGCCAAGGAGCGGCAGGCGTTATGTTTGTCTGTCTATTAGTTAGTTGGTTAGTTAGTTAGGAATAGATTATTAAATGTGGGTGGTGATCCGATCTCATCTCAGCGCACAGCGTTGTTTTTGCGCTGACCAATCAAAACCGCTGTGTGCTGGGCATTTCAATGCTCAGTCTTCAACGCTCACTCACTAACCAATCAAAATCGAGAAGGGGTGGTATATAACACTAAAGTTCTCTGCGTGATGATGGAGGAGAAACTCACTGACAACTCGGTTTATGATCTAACACTGAAGGATTTCTATGACTTTATGAAGGAAGCGAACGTCCAGACAATCATTACAGTTTGAAACGTTACTGTGTGAAAAGGACATTTTTACGTGATGCAGCCACAGACGCACACACCTCCGGCTCATTGATGATGCTGTGACTACATGAGTAAGAATATAAACAGTGAACTTAAAAGAGCACCGTGTGTCAGGATGTCATTAAATTTAAGCCCCCCCACCTCCGCTCCACCCCCTACACCTGCACTCACCTCACTTACACAGAAACTGTCTCCATGCATGTCCAAAATCATCAGATTGAATTTCTACATAGGCTTCTTCTTGATAAATAAACGGCAGATTTTAATTTTAATCCACCATATATTGGCCCTTACACCTCTATTTTGTGAGCTAAATATAGTAGCATTTCAACATGTGGCACTAAAAATGCTTCCTGTGGACACAGGCACTAATAATGTCATACGGGGAAACGAGCTGCCTTGGTGGAGGGCTGTGCCCTCTGAGTGCTTTCTTGTTATACATACAGGCATATGATAAATAACTGCTTGATTTATTGAATTAAGCATAATTTTTACTTCTTATTCTAAGAAATCTAGTCAAGACAAATTAGCTTTATACAGTACAACACATTCTGATTTGATATGAGTTTTTGGACTGCCTGGCTCTGTTAATATTTTAAAATAACACAATCCTGGAAGCCTTTCATGGTTTATACATGGCTTATCAACAGTGTGAATTATAAGATGTTTTTATCATTTCTTGTAGCTCTGACCCACTGGGCGGTGTCCTGTCTGCAGGGTGTAGCTCTTGAGGACAATATTTGGACTATGACCACATATTCAAACATGCACGACACTGGAACACGGACACTGGACTGTAGTTCCCCTCCCATGCGTGTTTCCTGCTCTTGCCCTCAGTGTGTGCATGCATGTGTGCAGTTCAGAGCAGCTTGACTCTTCAGGCACTACCAGGCACTCACTCACAATGAACTATTATTAGGTCTGTCAGAGGCTAGAGTCACATATAACATCTGACTCTGGTTGGGTCAGATAGAGCGATTCCCTGTTGTGCTCAGAAGCAGGATGTCAAACACATATTCTGCAACTTTGTAACAAAATCCATAATGTTTTGTCCCAACAGGAAGACAATTTCATAACCACTCCCTATATTACTGTGTTTATTACTGTGCGAGCATATAGACCTTAATTCAATTCAATTCAGTTTTATTTGGATAGCGGCAATCATAATCCCTTAAAAAATGTATTACAGCATGTGACATAATTGCACAAGACATAATCTTTTAACCCCATTTGAATCCTTTACACATATGATATTTGTTACATAACAATTTTAAAAGTCACAATTTGTGGTAAAATATCAGTTTTGCACCAAACAGCTCAGTGGACTGTAATACCATGTCACCTGGCATACGTCATGAAAACAAACTGTCTGATACCTCAGTAAATTTAACGTCAATCTTTAAGGAAAAAGTAGTGAAAGAGGTGAAAATTATCCAGGACTGATCAGGTCAATCTGGATCTTTTAAACATCCTTTATGCAAATAGTGGTATTATTCAGTCAGGAGCTAAAAATGACATGCTGTTCACCACACACTATCATGCTTATTTTCCTGGAAGTTAGGTCCCATGGGTCAAAACCAAAAGGAGGATTAAAGCTCTCTATAGTAACGCTGCTTTACAGTTCTATTCAACTATCTATATGCTCTGATCTAAGCAGTGAGTTCAGATGGAAGATGCTGCAGCAAAATAATACATATTTGAGGTGTTTCATACATCTAAAATGTTTTTAAAGCTAATATAAACTGTGTCTACACAAGTAAGTTGGTTTCTTGCACCTCCTTTTCTTCATGAAGTTAGCAGGCGGAGACTGAATGTGACAAAGCACATTTATTCAATTAGTTCACTTTAGCACGGTTAGACATACACAAAAGTTGACTCACAGAGTACATTTAAATAAAAACAGAACGTGATGAGTAGTAAAATAAGGCAATAAATAAAATAAAAACTATGAAATAAATAATATAAAATAGCACAAAGGCAGCATGTCAAATCCACCAAGTGTTTTTGCAATGTTTCCAGTATTTCCCTGCCACTGACTCAACTTTTTAGAAACTTTTGCCAGCATCAAGTCAAAATGAGCAGGTCATTTTCAAAAAACAGTTACATTTGTCAGTTCTAATATCTGATGTGTTGACTTTTTGCTACTTTTAATGAAATACCAGAGTTTCAGCACTTTGCAAGTCAGCGCTTTCAGTTTGCATTTTAGAAAATGATTCAACCTTTTTGGAAAAAAGGGTTGTAGTTTTACTTTTTAGTTATGGTTTTCAAACAGCATGGAAGGTGTTTGGGATGTAGTATTTTGTGGAAGACTTTGGTGCCTGAAGGTCCTTATACAAATAAATAATATAGAATTTAGTACAAATTTGGGCCATTTTAATGCAACACAAATCTGCAAAAGCAGTGTCAATAAAGCCTATAACAAACTTGCTAAAGTGTACACGGAATCAGCTGCAGCCTTGGCAGAGTCATTTTAGTTTGCATTGATGCTTTTCACTTTGAGTTGATGTGAATTTGGCTTAGGTGGTGCCCAAAATGGTTTGGGTGCTGTTTGTAGACCGTATGAAAACCCTTCTTAAGTTCATTACTTCTGTTTATGCTGCTATTTGTCTAAGCCAGGGGTGTCCAATCATTGCCACAAAGGGCCGAGACACTGCAGGTTTTCTTTCCAACCTCTCACTAAAGCAGGTGTTTTCACTGAAGTGCAATCAGTGGGAAGGAATTCAGAGAAATCACCTGCTGAAGAGACTGG
>JAQQAE010019670.1:0-10868 GCA_029823295.1 Pseudamia nigra | reverse complement strand
AATTGTAAAGCGCCTAGAAATAATCTAGAGATTATGATTGGTGCTATATAAATAAAGTTTGATTGATTGATTGATTCTCTGCTTAGGCTGCTGCCCCCAAGACCCTGACCAGGATAAGTGGAAGATGATAGATTTTTCATTCATTTTCTTAATTGTTTTGTTCGGTTTTTTTGGCTGTTCTTATGATTTTTCATAATCTCATGGAAAGTCCAATGTGTTTTTGTTAATTTTGTTCACTTTGATTTAATAAATCCTGAGAATTTGCAAACCACTCTGGGACATTGCTGCCCTGACACCGGTGTCAAGCAGCGAAAGCAAAAAAAAAAAAAAAAAAAAAACAGAACAAACCGTAACAAGTCTGAATGATGACATGTGTGATCAAATGAAACAAGGAGGTGGTATTTTAAAAAATAAGTTGGAGGAATGAATCCGTATGAGCACGCAGAGCTACCAATGCTAATGCTTCTGGACATTT
Source organism: Pseudamia nigra (assembly GCA_029823295.1). Classification (NCBI taxonomy): domain Eukaryota; kingdom Metazoa; phylum Chordata; class Actinopteri; order Kurtiformes; family Apogonidae; genus Pseudamia; species Pseudamia nigra. The sequence continues at coordinate 10,393 of JAQQAE010019670.1, read as the reverse complement.
TCACGAATCCTCTTTGTGGCGACAGCACGAACACATCAGAACAATTTAAAATGACTCTGGAGATGTGTGTAATTTACAAACGGCCTGTACGAGATCTGCAAATATTTAAACCTGAACATCAGACAACCATCGTATTCACGAGGACATGCTGCTTCTCTGTCTCTGCCACACACACCTGATTATAACAGTTTCAAGTGAAAAAACAGAATTTCATATAAATCGTGTTTATTATGTTTTGGGTGTTTTAGGCGATGCTATTGTTAGCTCCAACATCATTTAAAACCATTTTTTTAAAATGGCATTTTGTGTTTACTTGTGTTTTGTTGAATTTATTATTTAAATTTGTTTGATCATCTGAAACATTTAAGGTGACAAAAAGTAAGAACTAAGGAAGGGGGCAAACACTTTTTCACTGTAGCTTCAAACTGGAGAGTGTTGCTTCCAAACCGACCGGTCGTTCCTCCTCTGTTTTGACCTGATAATGTTTAGCACGACTGCTTTGGAGAAACCAATCCTGGTTGATGGGCTGTCAGAGTCATTTGCCCATGTTTCACCGTGTTGCTGCTGCTCAAATCCAGACAGCCAGGTGGGAAACACAACACTGTTACACTTCAACACGTCGCGTCGACGACTGTCTCCTTCCTGGTCTATGCAGAGAGTCGAACGGGGACCAAATGCACTAATCAACAAAATGAGCGAGCAGGCAGGACAACAACATGCAACGTGGCGGAGTGAGGGGAGTCGACAACGGAAAGCCCTGAGCTGACGGGTCCGGGAGTCGCCGAGGGATTAGGTGACCTCCGGTTTCCGCTCTGGCCTCGTCCTGTTAGCACTGGAGGCTGGGCAGTGGGAGGGGGTAGGGGGTAACTGACTGACATGGGGGAAGGAAAGTGCTGACCTCACACACCAGTACAATACAATGCGCTTCACATTGCTTTGGACTCGCCCCCCTGAAAAGACTACGCGCACACACAGCCTGTAGAGTCAGGAATGTCACCAGAAGAAATACGTTGCAGGGTCCACATCATAACCACCACACAAACTAAAAAGCCAAGAAATGCTATGGCTTTATTGATGGGAAATTTATGAAGTGATAACCCAGTGGATTAAATACAACACAGTGGTCAGTAAGAAACGTGTGAATGGTGACACCAATATGAAGCTGTTGTAATGAGTACAGAGACTTTCCATCTGGATTCTGTGGGAAATAACCTGACTCAGACAATGGCATGAGACAATCATGTTGTTTTTTTTTAATCATGGTTACATTATGCCATCATTTACACATCAATTTAAAAGATAATTTTGTCGTAAAACTAAAGAAAAAGTATAAACCTTCAAAATGATTTTTTAAAACAACAACCCAAAGATTGCATGCATACATAATGTCATCATGACTACACCAATCAGCTGTAACATTCTGACACTGACAGGTGAAGTTGTAATAATGTCAATTATCATATTCCATGTCACTGTGAGTGGGTTGGACATATGAGGCTGCAAGTGACCCTAACCCTAACTCAGTGTAAGGATGTAAACAACCTGGTCAAAAACCACACTGTGATGTGAAGACAACTGGGTTAAAGCATGTCCAGATCTGTGGGTGTTGTTGGGTGGTCCTGGTCCTGTAGTAGACATAACCCCATCAGGACAGAAGGACAACTGGATCTCAGTCAAGTAGAGGATCTGAGGGGACAAGTCATTACTACCACATAAGCTTCTGTATCCCTTCAATTCCAGAACAGCTCTAACCCAACTCCAGACCTCTGAAAGCTGCTGGAATAACTGTCAGTACATCACACATTAGACATTATAGAGACACACCCTTCAAATCCTGGACCTTCACAAATCTAACATGTTTTTACACATTTCACTAATTCTCAATGTGACTGAAATCCAGTTGTACATCCCTCGTCCTCTTTTGTTGGGGTACTATCCACTGCAGAGTAGAAGACTAACCACATCTTTATATTTGGATACAGTTACCCAGTCATTACATCACTATTTGGTCTTTGTCAAAGTTGTTCAGATTCATACTTAGTTTGGACAATTTACTGTTTTCAGTGAAACAACTTCTAGGTTAGTGTTCACTTGCTGCCTCATACATCAACCTACTGACTAAAGACACTGGAAAAATTAACATTATGGAACTTCAGTGGTTAGTGCCATAATGTTGTGGCTGATCAGTGCATTTCAGAGACAGAAAAACAGTCTTATGCAAAACTAAGAGCTGGATTTCATCCATCCATCATCCACTGCTTATCCTCACGGGGGCAGCAGCGCAAGCAGAGAAGCCCAGACTTCCCTCTCCCCAGCCACTTCCTCCAGCTCTTCTGGGGGGACCTCCAGGCATTCCCAGGCCAACCAAGAGTCCCTCCAGCGCATTCTTGGTCTGCCCCAGGGCCCCCTTCCATTTGGAGCTAGTTTTGGCAACCGGGAATTGCACCACCCAGGCCACCCAAACCACACATCACCGAACCCTTGCGAGCCTTCCTGCAGGTGGTGGGCCCACAGGAAGGTAGCTGGACTTTCAATTTTCATTTCAATTCAGTTGTATTTGTATAGCACCAATCATCATCCAACATTATCTCTGGGCACGTCACAATTCAAAACCTCATGACTATACAGACAGTAAACCCAACAGAACCTCAGAGAGCAAGCAGTAGGACATCTGTCTCGATCGGTTGGGGTTAGTGGACAGAGGACAGACAAAAGAAAAGAGTAGAGACAGAACAACAGACAGACACTGGACCATTCCACCGTCAGCAAACACACAGTAAGGACATCTTTTAACATGTTTATAACAAACTGTAGCTGTGTTTCCTTATAGAATTATTATTTAAATGGACTCACATGATACGTGTGATTGATGCAGAATTATAACAGGATTAGAAAGGATTTGTCTCTCACCATAAACCACATTTCATTTTATCACCTGGAAGGGAAGGAGCAGGATCAGAGGCTCCTGCTGACTTTGCTTCACATCTCCGTTGGCCAAAATAATCCAGCGAATAAAGCTCTGCTTCTGATTTAATTGAAATTTTCTACTGTCATCGACATTAGAAAGTGACAGATAAAAAGGGACATTTGTTCAAAAATAAATTAGATCTAAACAGAGTTGAAGAAGAGAATGCTGCCTCCTGTGACTCCACACATTATTTTTATTCAACTAATTATATAAAATACAAGTCCGTTCACTGTGCGCTGTATGTGAATGATTAAAAAAAAAACTTCACTGCAAAGTTCACGTACAGTTAGTATATTAAATGTCAAGGCTGATGCATGTTTGTGGATTTAAAGCCTTATTTGGTGACACAGATTTACTTAGATAACATTAAAGCGTCACGGAGGCCCTCCCATGTCACCGATCCTACACTTCCTGTCATCTTCCTCACATCAACTGCCAGCGTGCTGCTCTCTCCAAACGTGGCCCAACATGACGGTGCATGACACCACTTTAAAGTGTCTTACGAGCCCCTTCACCCCACCCCCAATTATCAAACCAACTCCCTCGAGTTCAGCCTCCAGGCAGACGTTACCTTGGCATGAGATCTGAGTGATCTGCAAATTCAAAGTAAGCACGAAGGCTTTGGAGAGCAGAGGAAAAAGAAGAGAGGAGAGGCGTGGAAATGAGCAGCCATGTCCAAGAACAGACGTATGTTCCTGGAGATAATCTGAGGATAAAGAACAGAGGGGAATCAGCAGCGCACAAAATTTCAGCGTGGGGATTATCCCTCAGGAGTGAGATGATTCCATTATGTGAAATCCACCTTCACTCAACTAAATCGAATCCCTGAGATCCTGAGGTGAGCTCCGGTGTTCACTTGTCTTTGTGGAACTTCCCAGAAGATGCACAAAAAGGTCTGGGGGCTTTAGAATGAGAACTCCAAACAAGATGACTCCAGGTAGGAGCGTATTTCCAGGTTTCAAACACACAGCTTTGGTGCCAAGTCAAAGTTCAAGGAACCACGTGGTCATTAGTGGTTTAAGATTATTTGCAGAAGATGAACCAAGAAAAAAAAAATGATGCAAAATATGAAAAAAAAAACATGAGAGGAATGGAGATATTCTCATGATGGAGAGCTGACAGCCATGACAACCCAAAAGGAAACAACAAAAACTATGTAGGTGATTCAGCAAGACAAGGACATACGTAAAAGACAAAAAGACGTGAAAGACTAAATGTTGTAAAAGGTGGCGATAAATGATTTCAGGCGCATGAGGACATAACATGACAAAATCTCTGTCCTTTGTCTCTGAACTGAAGACAATCCAAACAATGACTTCACTCATGCACATCATATCTGACACCGGAGGAGCTGTGACTGACACCATGTCCGTCCACTGCGTCTCCGCCGTCGAGGCCCATGGGCAGCGTCGCTGGACAGATTTAACCTCCATTTATGTTTACGAGTCGGTCGCAGAGAAATGTTTGAACCAGGGAGAGAGAGGAGGACGTCCACACTCTAAATAGTGTGATGGGGGCCGTGTGAAACGGGATGTTTAAACTCCATCAGCGTTGTGTTCATGACCTGCACGGCAGCCAAAAATAACAGCGCATCTATGATTTAGAAGACAACAAGACACCGACAAGTACTCGACACGGGGGAGGAAAAAAAAAAAAAAGAAAAAAAGAGTTTATTTATCTGGAACATTAGGTGAAGTCGAAGTAATAGTAAGTAAATATACAGAAAATACTATATACAGGATGATTAGGTGACAGAAATAAGGACCTAAAATGGAGTAAAATGTCTCAAATTTGCAGAGAAATGTGATTTTAAGTCCACGTATCTGGTTTTTAAAGCCACATCTGTCTTTAATGTTTATTTTTAACTTTTATTTTATTTATTTGAAAAATGTAGATGTATTCATTTTGCAGAAAACCATCAGTTTATGGTCACTTCTTGAATTATTTTCATCATTTTGTTGATTATTTCTTTTGGTTTGTTTAATTTTTGTTGATTTTTTATGCATTTTGTGAATTATTTGGATTATTTTTGTTTACTACATGAATTACTTTGATCATTTTTGTTCATTTGAGATTTTGATCATTTTTATTCATTTGTGGATGACGTCAGGTTTTTTTTTGCTTGTCTGTTGGACATTGTGATTAGTTTGCCGTTTCTTTGTTCAGTTCTTGTATATTTTCATTATGAATTTTGTTCATTTTTGATACTTTTGAACAGTTCAGTCCTCATGTTCATACATCTCATCTCCCACATTTAAGGAGCTGATTAAATAAAAATAAAAGTGATTTATTTCTCATACAAACTGGATTTTACCATGCATCAACTGCAAAACTGTGGTTCAAGTCATTTCTAAAAGATTTTAAAAGCAGTGAATTTAAACATGTGCCTTTAAAACAACTGATGTATTTCCAGATAAACTCGCCGATATATAAAAGACACGAGGTGGAAAATGGTTGAAAATAGACTAGGACCGGGAGGACGAGTGGAGGACGGCAAGAGGGAAGGCACAGAAAAGAACCAAGAACCGGTCGTTACTGTGCTTAGAGACAAACACACCCAAGGCAATGAGTACCTGTCCACATCGCTCACCACAAACACACACACACACACACACACACACACACACACACCCCCACACACACACACACACACACACATATACATATAGAACACACTCAGTGAGTCACCAAACTGTACGTTGCATCACACATTGGAGGAGGAGTGTGGACATGAGGACACAGACGGACAGACACAGATGCAGAGAGACAGACAAGGACATAGGACAGACATGGATGTCTATGGGACAGATGGGGACAGAACAGGACACAGCAGGACAGATTGAGGACAGAAGAGTTTACTATTAAAAGTTTTTTGGCAACAGGAAGCGGGACATGACAGGGACACTGTGGACAGTTGTTCCACTGAGACAGCAGATTCATGTTGGGGACAAAACTGGGTCATGGAAACATTTTTTGGGGCCAATAATTAGTTTATTTTTACATTAACGTTTAAGTTCTTGCCTTCATATTTTCATATTTGTTCATTTTTTTCTGAACAGTTTTGATGACACAGTTTTACAGATTTTTTTATATATATTTTATATATTACAGCCATTACAGAGTACACACACGCACACTATGAATTAGTTGCTTACTAGTGTGTGTTTGTCACGTATTGGCTCTTTATTCCTTCTATTAAGTTTAATTATGAGTGATTTGTTCCCTATTCTAAAGCGGTACCATTAATTTTTAGGCCTCCCAATGAGATGACATACTAATCTCCTTGTGTCTTAATCCATAACAACAGATTATGATCCATAATGCTGGATTAAGGCCCATTAGTCGGCATGACGAGGTGTGGACCTGATCAATTCCACTTGACTCATGTGAAAAGCTCCGAGCAGCATGTGGTGACACATGCTCTGACTTTCTATTGTACCAGTGAGGATTATGGGTAAGGAAAGGGTGTGATCTAGTCAGCAGAGGAAAAGTTTGTCAGTGTCAACAATGAGTCACAAGTGGAAACCCACCGCTGCTGCTCTCACGTTAAACCCCACTGCACCGCTTAAGTGAAAAAATACACATCAAGAGTTACGACGCTTTCCAGAATTTCAAAGAGGAATGTTCATTTTCTCCCGGAGATCACAAGGAGCGCGACGTTCGACTTGGTCTGAGTCAGGAGTCGGAGAGAAGAACTGTTTCCACCGCGTTGCATTTACGTGCACAACCATATGGTTTCCCTCAATGACTGGAAACCAACTGGAAATTAACCTGCAATTTGACAAACACTGATTTTATTTGGTTTTTTTTAAGTCATGTTGCTTCCATTTCAACCTTGGAAAAAAAAAACAAAAAAAAAAAAAAACTATGTACTAAGATCTACTGACTCAAGATGTCCCGGCAACGTACGGCCCTGGTTCCAAAAAAGTTCAGCCGGGTGAAAATAATGCACAGCATTTAAAATTGACTTGGACTATTTCACCATAGACAGTATGAACACAGTGTCACATATGTCTTATCTGCTCCATTTTATGTGAAAATATTCAGCCAAGTCAGGGTCTACAACACCTTCCAAAAAAGTTCAGCCAGGTGGAAATAATGCAGCAACATTAAAATAGACTTTGACTTGTATTTCATTGTGGACAGTATGAACACAGGCTGTTTCAGGTTGTCTGAAGTGCTTCTTTTTCATTTTTCAGATTTTAAACATGATTTGGTCCAACGTGAGCACTTAACTCGTCGACCCTACTGAGATCTTACTGATGCCGTATGTTAGGATTCTAAGTTAACGGATGAAGATGCTCCAGGAATATGTAGCCAAAGTTCCACAAAAATTCAACCAGGGGGAAATAATGCAGAGCTATTAAAACTGACTCCGATTTGTGGAAACTACAAGCACAGGATATGTCAGTGTTTGTGTGATCTACTTCTTTTTATGAGAAAACATTCAGCCATTGGTACATGCTCCAAAAAACATCAGGGTTAGGTTTGGGCTAGGGGCAGGCTTAGGCTGAAAATGAGATGATGATGATGATGAGTCAGAAACATTGATGTGAAAAGGTGATTTTAAATATTTAGTCCGAATTTGTTGAAATGTTTAAAGAAAACAGAATTCTATACACATGAGCTCAATGCAAGTGTAAAACTTGTCTTCTTGCCTCATTTTTGTCATGCTGTGGCATTTATACCATCACCATTTTCTTTGTCTCATTTTGATATTTTTGTCTTTTTGCATCAGCATGCTGCAGCTGTCGGCTGCCCGGGTCAGTGAGGGCAGGGAAATGTAAAATACATAAAAACTGCATGTTATGATTTTAAATTAACTGAGGAAGACCCAGGTCCAAAAAAAGTTCAGCCAGGTAGAAATAATGCAGTGCGATTAAAATTGACTTTGACTGTAGACGGCAGGAACACAATGTGCTATCATTTGTATGATCTGTTTCTTTTTATGTGAAAATATTCAGCCATTGCTAAATTTACAGTCTGCAACACGTTCCAAAAAAGATCAGCCAGGGCAGGTTTAAGCTAAAAATGAGTAAAAATGATGGGGATTTAAAGGTGATTTTGAATATGATTTGGTCCAATCTTATTGAAATGTTCAAAGCCATGCTTTTGAAATAAGGATAGGCAGGGTTTTGGACTGTTCTCTAACCTGCACTACAGTCTGTGATAGAACTAGTTTGAGTTGTCTTATTGCATCATCTTTGCGGTGTTGTGTCTTTTACATCATTACCATCGTCTTTGTGTCATTTTGAGATTTGTGTCTTATTGCATCACTTTTGTCTGGAGGTGTGATGACAGCACTACGTCTTTTTTATAATTTTAGATGCTACATCCGTTTTTGAAGACATATATTTGAAGATATTCTGAGGATATGTTGAAGCTGCCTGGGTCATTAAAGGATGGAAAACGTAAATACATGAAAACTGGTATGGCCACAAATAGTCAACCTCATCTCAACAGCAGTTTTTACTGCTCTGACATCATGTGCATTCCTTCTGATAACCAACACTCGTGTATTTTGGAGCCAAAATAGTCTGCATTTAATAGTAGTGTGTAATGCTTTTCTAGGAAACAAAGGCCTGTTTTCTGTCGCTGTGCTGCTGAAATAATCTACGAGCTGTTTGTAAAGGCTTTCATATTTGCTTCTCTAAACACTATGGCGGGTCTGTGTGGTGCAGGAAGTCATGAGTTTCATCTTTGAAGTCGGTTTGTCTAAAAGAAGGACTCTGTACTTAGGGCATAAGCACGACGTCACACACCACCTACAGAAACCTCAGCAGAAAACGTAGAGGGAAAAAAAGAAAAAAAGAGGATAAAAAAAAACACTGCTGGAAAAGTGGTCTGACAAAAACCCCACTGCCACTGATACAGATATGGAGACAAAAAGCAGATTAAGTCCCAAATGTATAGATCTATTGACTCTCAGTGGAACAAACGAGCCATGAAACTCCCAGAAAACACAGATGATGCAGCCGAAGACGTCCACACGATACGCCGTCATATCCGTTATCAGGACATATGTCAAATCAGTCATTCAAGCATAACTAGACTGAATGAATCATGTCAATCTATTTCACATTTAAATACAACCACAATTCCAAAGAAGCTGGGATGCTGTGTAAAATGTAAATAAAAACTGAATCCAATGATTTGCAAATTTCATAAATATTGTATTCCCAGTAGAACATTTTTCATACAGGAGTGAAATGCATTCAAAATAACATTTGAACACATTTAAGGCCCATTTATACTCTAAGCTGAGTGTGCTACGTATCAAACATTGTCAAACGTCGCTGGCCTTCATACACCAATGCTACTTTATGTCAGCGTGGATACACTCAATACATCCGCTAGCAGGCAGTGTCGAGTTCAGACTGCTCTGTCCTCTAGTGTGGAGTTGCATTGAATTAAGCAAAAAATGTTTTGTCATAAGTCATTATGGTCTCAAACATTTATTTTCACCCTCTAGTAAGAGATCTGATCCATCTTTTAACTTTTTGCTCCATTATTAAGTTATTACGGCAAATAATCCGTTAAATCACTGCCGGGGTTTGATTGACATGTTGCTCTGGTAACTAGTCTCACCGGTGGGGTCGGACCGAGTCGGACCTTCATATCTTCTATTTATTCAATATGTTCATAGTTTACCTGAGATACCCACAGCTGCAGTTGAGTGTAAGTGTTTATACTAACAACACTGTAATATGACTTTGTTTAACACTGCTTGGTGAAGTTTTAGTGCATCCACAGGTTAGCAGTTAGTTAGCTTTCCCTACACTCCAGTTGCACCGCCTCTGTTCATCCACATATGGTTGCATCCTGTTTTTGGCTCCAAGATGTTATCCAGGATGACACTAATATATACAGTCTATGGCACAGCCTCTCCTCAAAAAGTTGAGGCATTTCTGTTAATCTTTCCGTTTATGGTGCATTCTGTTCTTTTTCTTCTTCTGCTTCTGCCACATTGGCTATACTGCGTAACACCGCCCCCACCACTTCCGGTGGTACTGCTCCGTTTTCTGCATTGAGGTTCACATCCATAATCTCTTCGAAAATATACCAAACTTGGTACATAATGTACGCTAAGTCCAGAGAGAACTCTGCTCTGTATGGGTATGCCTACTTAGCGCAGAGCATAAATGGGCCTTTAAACATGGCAATGCAGTGCCTCAGGGGTGTGAAGAGGTGGACATAGGTTTTTCTGGAAGATATTAGACAATAAAATCTGCTAGACAATAAAATCTGCTGGAAACCTCACATCAGTCATATCCGGGCCAAGTTAGCAAAATGTATAGGAATATTGGGGAAGACAAGACACATCTTGGACTATAAATCATTGGTCTTACTGTACAATTCATTAGTTGTACCGTATCTCAACTACTGTGTAGAAGTCTGGGGAAACACCTACAAGACCAACCTACA
>JAQQAE010019669.1:0-10869 GCA_029823295.1 Pseudamia nigra | reverse complement strand
AATTACAAACCTCTCTTATCTTTTTAAATGGGTGAACTTGCACATTTTTACATTTCCCAATAATTATTGTCCCCACTTATGTGATTTTTTGGTTCCCTTTTTTTTCATTTACTTTCACAGAATCACCTCAGCAACCCCTGAACTCTGTGGTCCTTTAATAAGTAAGTCAGCAACAAGAAACTTTGGGGTGATTTTGCATGGCAATGCTGTTGTACGAGCCAGTTATCTGCAGCTCAGGACCAGCTCATCTCAGCCATTTCTTTGCTTTGCAGATTTTGAAAAGGTTATCCATGCCTTTATCACCTCTCTTTATTTTGGTGTCAGCTCATCACAGATTAGCCAACAGTAGATAGTCAAAAATCTGCAGCTCACCTGTTAACTGGTACATGTGGGAGAGAGCATGTAACCCCAGTACTGGCATCTCTGCATTGTCTTTCGATAATTTTCCGAATTAGTTTTAGCATCTTACTGTTTGTTTTTAAATCCTGACATGGGCTGGCACCGTCCTACATCAGTGATCTTTTAACCTTGTACATCTTGTCTCGTCCGCTTAGGTCTGCTGATCAGTCACGCTTTGCTAGTGAGTTTTACTACAAGTCTTTGGGAACATTTTACTCCTGCTTTCATGTGTATTACATTGTACTGCTGTGTATGTTTATGCTTAAGCTCATGTTAACTGCTTTGTTCTATAAGATCATTGTATGTTTGTGGTGTCACTGTGTTGTGGGAGTTATGTTTCTGTAAAATACATACCAGTAGGACTGGAACCACATCATGCAATATGAAGAGTATGAATAAATACCAGATGTACTGTATTAAATGGCCCCTGCAAAAATTAATTTATAACACCTCAACTGGTGGGTCGGGACCCAAAAGTGGGTTGTGAACTTGTTCTGGAAGGGCTACAAAGGTTTATTGTTTGGTTCAGTTTTGTTCATTATCCTGATTAGTTTGTTCATTATTTGTTATTTTTTGTTGATTGTCTGGATTATCTTGTTTGTTTTGTGGATATTCGATTCATTTTTGTGATTATGTTAACATTTTCTTCATTTCATTATTTGAGGTTCTAATCTTAATGAATTGATAAGAATACATACCAGTATGATAATAAAAGTGGGTCTGAACTTGATGACCACTCAAAAATGTATGTTTTTCAAAAAGATGGACCCAATTTCAATCTGGTATATTTCTTGATAGCAACATGGGACAATAACACAAAAGTTGCAACGGTTTAGTGAGTTCTGAAGTTTTATTATCCATTTTGTAAATGCTGTATATGCCCTCCGCCTGCTGCACGAACACCATCGAGACAATAGTTAAATTCGTCCCAAACTCCCCTCAGAGTGTCTGCATCCAGTCCAGTCACCACTGCCATGATTCCTTTTTTGAGGTCATCCAAATTAGTTGCTAATGGTGGCACAAAAAACCAGTCTTTGACGAATCCCCAAAAGAAAAAAAAAAACACGGGATGTAATGTCTGGGAATCTTGGAGGCCAAGAGTGCAGTGCCAAGTCATTGGGGGCCATGTGACCAATCGGGAGAGGCACCTAGCGGTAGTTTTTTAAAAATTCTATGAATGTGAGTGTGAATGGTTGTCTGTCTCTATGTGTCAGCCCTACGATGAACTGGCGACTCATCCAGGGTGTACGCCGCCTTCGCTCAAGTCAGCTGGGATAGGCTTCAGCACCCCCTCCCCCCCCTCCCATCCTCACGAGGATTAAGGGGTAGAAAATGGATGGATGGATGGATGCCCTGCCCTTTCATGTAGTATAAGCATTTCATTCACAGGCAATTTGTGGTTGCAGAGATATGGTGATTTCAAATCTGGTCCATCTTTTTGAAACACCATGTAATATACAAACAAATAGAAACACTCATTTTAGTAAACATCTAGAAAATAGAATTGTCCTCTGTTAAAAGCACTCAAATTGACAACTCAGTCCATACATAGCTACAGTTTTGCTTCTCTGTCAAAATTAGGTTTTGCACTTTACAAGGCAACATGTACTGTTTATTGACTTTGATACTGTAAAACAGAAGGAGCATAACCACGCAGGTATTTAAAATACACTTTAACTGGTAATTACACTTTCCAAACTGAACACACAGTACTCAGTTTCCCAATGTAAGTTCATCTTAAGGCCACAAGAGGTCACTGTATTTGAGTATTAACAGCAGACACACATGGTAACAGGAGAGGAGCAGAAAAGAAAGTGAAAAGGAAATTAATCAAATTTTTGTTTCAAAAAAGCCTTCTGGAATGCATGATCTAAAGAGAAGTTCCACATGATTACAGGTTAAAAGGGAAAGTGTAATCTGTTTGAAATGTTTCCTTCAGTTTCATAAAGTTTCATAAAGCATGAATCAAACTTATATATTGTCCACAAGCTGCGTCTCACCCAAATGTAACAAGCAATAGATAAAGGGGTGTTGTTTTAAAACAATTTGAGCCAAAAGCCTTCATTGTACAGCATGTAGTGCATGCAGGTTCTACACACAGAAGAATTGAAGAGAGGTCTCTGAGTGCAAAATGGATCCAGTTCTTAGTTCAGCCATCTTCAGTTCAGCCATGGTTTTTTTCTAGCATTGACTCCACTTCCTCTGTGCACAGGCTTTTCTGTAAGAAAACCTGCCAGTGCTGCTTCCTGTAAGAGCTGCCAGTAAACGGAGCAACTGGCAACTGAATAGAAGTGCTGCACAAAACATGGTCTCAGTAATGCTTAGAAAACACCTCATGCATTCACCTACATGTGCAGAATTTAGAACAATCACCCAAAGCTCTGTTAAAAGACAAGCGTGTAAATGCATTTGTACTGTAGGAATGGACATAAATTGTTTTAAGAGTTTTATGACCTGGCTCAGGAGAAAGATGGGATTCGATTCAATTCAATCAGATGCAGTTTGTTTGCAAGCCGTTCAAAATGTATTTTTAAACCTAAGTAACAAAACTAAACCATGAACTGAGGATGCAGGGTACCTGCAGAATGAGCAGAAAGCAGCCAGGCCTTAAATGTGCCCGAAACTCCTGGGTGCAACAGATATTCCAGGTCACTTAATCAGCTCCCTGCAGAAGACAAAGGTTAGTGGTATGTCAACCCCAAGAGGACCCCGGTAGAAAGTGATATTAGGTTCAGCTAGAGGTTGTTCAATCACCCACAAAAGCAAGTTATATGCACAGAAAAAAACAGTTGAATAGCAGATTTTTGTGCTTCTTCTAGCAAGTCATTTCTTATGATATCATTAGTACCACAAAGTGCATAGGTGGGCAATATCATAGTGGTCAATAAGTGTGGCAAGTTTTAAGTAGATTAGTCTAGACACTTGTGCGTTATCTCTCTTTATGAGTTATTGCTTTTCTTGAAACAAGCAGGAGTGCCCCCTGTTGGAAGGCAATAGCACCACCTATTCCAAAAGTTGACCCAAGATCTTGAAGTGGTCAATAACCATGGTATGTACTTCTGCAAAACTTGACCTCCAACCACAAATGGCTGCACGTACAGTATCACTGGTACATGCATGAATTATAACCTGAAGTTATGTTTTAGAGTTAAGTGCCTTCTAGTGGTAAATGCACTGGTGCTCCTCCTCAAGTTATATTTATTATAATTTCACAAACTTAAGAGACAAACGTAGGGGGTGGTGATGGTTATAGTGCCATCCATTCAGCTGCCATTGAACACACATTGCTTTTTTTTACAGTGTATTTTTGCCAACTCTGATCAACCCTAATAGAACAAATCCTCCTTGTATAATTCACAATGCAAACGTCTACATCTTAATTTCTCAGCAACAGAGGTGGGTAGTACTCAAGTACATTTACTCCTTTACATGTACTTGAATAATTTTTCCCTTAAAATATGCTTCTACTTAGTTCCATTTTGTTCCTTGAAGAGTGAAAAAGGTTGAAATTAAAAATACCAAAATATTCAATTAAAACAAAAAAGTGAGCAAAAATAATCAACCAAATTATCAAAATAAGTCAATTGAGCAACAAAGTGAGCAAAAATGTACAAAAATAAAGACATAAAGTAACAAAATTAAAAAGCAAAATTAACAAAATGAGCAAAACAGTTACAAAACAAACAAGAAATTAATAAAAACAGAGCAAAGTAGTTAAGTAAATTGTAAAGGTAGCATATGTACAAATTAGCAAAATAAGCAAAAAAGGAAGAAAATAATCAAGCAAATAAACAAAAATTAACAATATTATCAAGAAATTAAACAAAAAGTCACCAAACTCAATAATGCAATGGGCAAATTTATCAAAATAATCAAACAGGGTAAAAAATGAACAAAAAAAAAACTAAATAAATTAAGAAATGACTTTGGAAAAAAGAATGATGTTACGTATCAGCAAAAATGAATATTGATTTACAAAGTACTTAATAATACTTTTACTTGAGTATTTTTTCTGTTTACCCTACCAGCAGTTATAAATTTGCAGCCGTCCATTCCAAGTCAAACCCTTCACTAAAACAGACTTTGAGTGGCGCTCTGCAAAAACAACATAAAAATGTCAAAGACATGCTGTATTTCTTTTGCACATGTGCACAATCATCTGCTCCTCTCTTGTAGGTCCAGTCCACAAAAAACAGATGTTTGTCTTAAGAAAACAGTTGTTTTAACAGAGAAACAGATTGATTAAACTCATGTGAGCATTTCTTTCTATTTGATTTCTCTCATTGTTACATGAGCATGCATAGAAATAAACCCTTCTGTGAAAGTAGCAAACAAAAATGCACTCAATTTCTAAGCTGCAGGCACAGTATCCTTCCATGGAAAATTACCATTGTGCCAAAGTTACTGCAGTTGTTTTCATAGGCAAAAAATTCCCACTCCATCCTTCATTTCTAAGCCATGCTCCACCCAACAAAAAATGAGAATCCATCTATGGCACACCCTGAAACACCTGGCCATATTTGCATGGAGTTCAATCTCTAACCACAGAAATCCTCCTTTGTGCTTCTCTTTATCCCTGTGATTCATCTTCTCACATTCGACGGCCACATTGTCGCTGTCACTAAATGTTGTGGTGAGGTGATGAGAGACGGCAGTTGTTTGAAACCATCAAAGGTTGTTGTTGGCTGAGCAGTAGACGAGGACTGCAGTAAGAAGATCCGGGGGGGCTGGAGGAGGGGGGGGCACAGGAACTGGACACCAACCCTTCAGGGGAAACAATTCTGGAAGAATAATTACACACAAGCACCCACCTGTCCTGAGCAAGTCTATACTAAACAACTGGGAATTAAACAGAAATGCACGTGCAGCATTTTCAAAGAGATGAACTGAGGTTGAACACTGGTGCCTCTTGCAGTCCTACCAACAATCCATCCAACGCAACAAATCCCAGCCCAAGAGAACTTGAGTCGCATGTGACAAACCGCAGCAAATAAATTAATAAGTGCTAAGTATTTTTCTTTTTAGGTATGTATGTTTCATTTTCATAGCAAACAGCAATGTTCACACACTCAACAAAATGCTAATGACGATACTTTACTTTTTTGTCTATAAAAAAACCTGCTTTGACAGTTTTGTTCATTGTTGGGTTCATGTTCTTGTATTTTTTTAGATTCTTTTTCTTAATTATGTTGAATCAATGCTTATTTTCTTACATTTCATGGATTTTTGTGAACAATTAGTTAGGTTCTCATTCATAACAATACATAAAACTGAACAATAATAATTTCAATGAGTTAAATCATTTTATTTTCTTATATTTAAAAAGTAAAGTACATAAAAATGATGATGTGTGGAATAATTTGCATATAGCAAATTGTAAATTGTCAAATGTCAGTTGATTTAAAATTTTTTGTTCCCATTTTGTTGGTTATTTTGTTCATTTTCTTGATTATTTATTTAACTTCACTGATTGTTTTACTTGTTTTTGTTCATTTCTTGCTTATTTTGTTTGTGGTCTTGCACATTTATCTAGTCTTATTGATGTTTTTGTTATTTTATTGCTCATTTTTCATTTTCTTCTTCATTTATTTAATTTTCTTCATCATTTTGCTCAATTTTAATTCTTTTGTTGTTTAATTTTTCACTTTCATCTTCATCTTTTGATACTTTTGCTCAACTTTTATCTGTTTTTGCTTATTTTGTTTGTTTTTGTTCATTTTGTTGCTCAGTTTGTTCATTTTCTTCATTTTTTTCATTTTATAGATCAATTTACATTATTTTGTTTGTTTTCTTTCTCATTTATTTCATCTTATTGATGTTTTACTTGTTTTTGTTTATTGTTTTGCTTATTTTGTTTGTTTTTTGTTCCTTATTTTGTTTGTTTTTAATCGTTTTGTTGCTCAGTTTGGTCATTTTCTTGTTCATTTATTTGTATCGTTTTGCTCATTTTTGTTCATTTTGTTAGTTATTTGTTAGTTTCTTGATTGCTTTGTTGAGTTTTTATGCATTAATAATTCACCAGAAACGGGATGAAGTTCAGTGTTCAGTAAATCTTATACTGTATTTGTGAAAGAGCAGTTTTGATAACAGTTAATACAGCTGCCTGCAGGTGGTCTTTATCACCGGTAGGAGGAGCCGTAGAGTCAACTGGCGCCACACAGGCAGTCGGTCGGTCTGTCCTGTCATCCAGCGGTGGCGTGGGCAGACAGACCGGGACACCCTCCACACTCACACCCACACTGACTGAAGCTGCGCGGACTGGAGGACCCTCTCTGTGATTTATCCAGAACACAACGGTGGGTTTATTAAATACTACATTTCTGGGACCTCGCCCCCCTTTACATCTGGAGATAAACGTGCGCGAGAGGGAAACTACTGTTCCTCGTGCCCGTGTGATGTACCGAGGATAACTTATGAAGTGACCGGCGTTTTTCACCGGTGGACCGGAGCCGTCGGTGCTGGTGCCAGACTGAAGGAACCTACTTTGAAGGTAAGAGATGAAACAAAATGGAATGACTTGGCGTCAGACCGAGTCCTGCCGGTTTGTCCCAGCTGCTGCCAGCTCGCGCTCACCTAGTACTGTAGTTTGTAGCGTGTGAGCAGTGTGACAGCATCACGTTCCTGGCAGGTTTGTAGCGTTTCTGCAGTAGAACATACAGCACGGGGGTCTCTGGGTGGGGTCTCCTGGGTCTGTTAAATAGGGAGACCTTTAGGTAGTTAATGCCATTTTCTGTTCAAGCCTATGATCAAATTGTTCTGACAAGAAAGAAAGTACAGTGTGAGGAACAGCTGCCACATTGATAGTTTCATTTCTTCAGCAGATTCCCACTCCACATGTTCTGCTGGAGGACGTTATGTGCTTTAATCCATTGTTTTATTAAATAATACTCGGGGTCCACGATATTTAAGGCTACATTTTTACTGATGATATACTGTATCAGACAACTGCAACTTGTAGTCAAGAGGCGTAGTTCTTAGTTCGTATAATTGGTTTTACTGGAAAAACACCATGATCAGACAAATTAAAATGCACTGGCAACTGCGAAAAAGACTTGCAATTGCTTTGAATATTTAAAAAGGTACAGAATTGTACTTAAATGTGTCAGGTATTTTTGTGTGTAAATTAGGCATAATTTAGGAACTGGTGTAGAGGTCAAGGTACAGTACTGGTATTAAAACCTGGAAATGATGCCCATCTCTGTTCATCTCAGATTGGTGAACCTCTACCCATCTGTACATCTGAGAGGCTCAATACTCCTTTTATACCAAGTCTATTACTGACCTGTTGATGTGTGTTGCTGCTATCAAATTCAAAATGAGCTAATATTTTCCATGGAATGGTAAAATGTCTCAATTTCAACATGTGAAATGTTGTTCATTGTGAATGAAATATAGGTTTACGAGGTGTGCAAATCATTCTATTCTGTTTTTATGTACATTTTATTTACATCTAAACTTTTTGGAATTGGGGTTGCATGTTTTGGGTTTTTTACTATATAATTCCATATGTGTTCTTTCACAGTTTGAATGTCTTATTATTATAAATGTACAGTGTTGAAAATCGTAAAAATGAAGAAATAACACTGATGGAGAAAGTGCCCAAACATTTGACTGGTATAGTTTTGTAAAATTCCAGAAATTTTCATGTGCATGTACATGTGCACATGTTAGATTAAAGCTTTGTTTTGGTTCCTCTCAGATTTGCCTCCCTCACCACATTACTGTGATTGGAAGAGCAAAAACACAAGGCCTTTCATCAATATACATATAATGAGGTGTATGCTGTATGTGTAAAAGAGACATCATAAGGCATTTGGACCTTATCATTTTGTCAGCTCCATGTAGGTTGTACTCAAAAATGCTGAAGTAAATCAAAAGAGGGTTGTGTGCACATGCAGTACCTGGTACACACACACACTCTCACACTGGTGATAAATTGATTTCCAGGGGTGCAGGCTTTGCTGCAGTTTGGATGGAGGGGACAGTGTTGGCTGGAGGCTGCACAGAAATCTCACAGAGACAATTAAACTACTGACCCGTGTCATTAAGGATTTGTTCTGGCTTCCTGTTTGGAAACACCGTAGGAAGCAGACTTTTGGGCCAGATGGCAGGAGCGTGCACACACATGCATGCACACCTGCACCTGGAACAGCAGGTCAGATTTCCTACTAACCCAATCAGTCGCCTGTATTTAAACCTGTGACCCAGAGACTTGAAGAGAATTATAATGTGTGGGATGAAGAAATAAGAGAGGATTTAGTTCATCTCAGTTGTCTCACATGTACGTCGCAGACTTTTCTGACCCAAAGCCTACTTTTAAAATTTATTTCTTGTAGTGTTTCAGTATTGATATAACATTACAGAAATGTTTCCCCTGTACCACCCCATAAAGCTACAGTATAATGTAAAGAAAATATAAGGACATTTGTAATATCCCAAAATTAAATTCATTAATTTAGAAGTTTATTTCAAACGTGTAAATAAATATTTTTGTACAATAAATAAATAATGTAATGTAATTTTGCAATTAATGCAGCCGTGAGGGGGGGCACAAGCCAGTGTTCTTTCTTACGCCGGTCCCAAATCAAATCAAATGTTAGTAAGTTACAACTCAGGAACAGTAATATAGAGTGATTTTTGACCTAGAGGCTACTTTGCTTTGTTTAATACTGAAGTGATTCTTGACAGTTAGTACATGCTGAGTCTATCATCACTTTCTACTCCAAGACATTTATTTTTATGAACACGTTCAATTTCAACCCCACACATCCATATTTTTATCTGTGTACCTACTACACAATTATCAAATAACTTTTATTTATTTATTATTATCATTATTATTTAGCTCAGATTGAATAATGATTTGTTTTGATGCAATAATGTTTTTAATTTGCTCGCTTCTTTAATGATGCCCTTCAGTAGTTGTTTTAAATGTACACTTAACCCATTTAAAAATGGAATACCTTGAAAACTGAATGGCTCCTGCATCCTCCCCTACCATCAAATCAAATCAAATAACTCCATGTTACAGCCTGTTTTGTTTGTATGAGTATATCATAACCCATATATCAACTCTGGATATCAACTTCCACTGTTCAGAGTCAATGCAAAAATACAACATGCAACATGTTATATGATATTGTGAACATTATACTCACTCCAAAATCATACACAGATTCATATTCAGGTTTCTTCAATGTGGATGTAATCATCATAGCTCTATTTTTGCCACATTAACTTAAAAATATTGCATGGCCAACTTTATTAAGTGTTTGCAGCTACAGTTTTGCTTCTTGAATTAATTTAAATGGTTTTCTAATGTGCGTGGGTTGACATTCACTTCATTGGTTATGTGAGAAAGTAGCTGTTTTGTTTGCAAGACCTCATGTCCGGATTTTGATACTTTAAATTGTAACTAACAGTACTTGATGTTGTGTGCAAACAAAATAAAGAGCCACACACACATTTGTCAGCTCTAAACAGGAAGCTGACAGCATCCTGGAAGATGACTCATGTGATATGAACCGTCACTCTGTATATGTAAGTGTAAATGTGATAGACGTTTGAAAGCACCGTGGCATTTTGCAGGTGTGTCTTTTTCTGTGTCCTGTTTCCTCTTGGCAGACTGAGGGCACTGTATGTAGAGCGTGTTTGAACAGGTTGCACAGATATCTAGCAGTTTATTTCTGGGCTACTACTCTCAGAAGTGAAATGCATCTTTGTGTTTATACTCACTCCTCCACTGGGTGCATCAGAGTGGAAAACTGGTTTAGTCTTACAGGAGCCCTCCAGCATTTTTCACAATACATTTTTCATGGCAGTTTGCCCATGAGTGGATCTTGTCCAGTGCCTACAAACTCTACTGTTTATCTGTGTTGTGTTTTGTGCCACTACTTGTCACTGCATGAGTAGTTCTTTCATATAGGATACACAAGGACACAGATATTATTGAAGTCGTTTTATGAACAATATGGAATATGAGAACATGTATGGTAGAAAAATGGGTTGTAGCGTCTTGTTTAAATATTAGTCTCCTGGTGCCAATATTTCTGTTTTTATTGGTATTGAAACACAACCCATGGCCATGTCATGCATCATCTGTTGTCTTCATGAGCAAAGTTGCTTTAGGGTATTAATGATTTCAGACACACTTTAAAAATGTTTGTAATAGTTTAATCATAAATAACTTCAGTTTACAATACAGTACACCATGAAGTAGACCTTTTTCACAGCAGACATTTTGGCTTGACAAAGCAGGCAGCATTACTAATTACGTTAGTGATAGCTCTGTTCCATTGAGTTACATCCAAAAGTCATTCCAGTGAACCTGGAAGCATGAACATTCCAAGGCTTAAGTTGACCTACCTTAGAAGGATGTAGCCATTTGAATTCAATTCAATTCAATTCAATCTTTATTTGTATAGCGCCAATCATAATCGCCGATTATCTCTAGGCGCTTCATAATTCAAG
>JAQQAE010019668.1:0-10210 GCA_029823295.1 Pseudamia nigra | reverse complement strand
TGTTAATGGTTGGATTGGCTTCAGCACCCCCCCCCCCCGACCCTCATGAGGATTAAGGGGTAGAAAATGGATGGGTCAGAAGATAGATCTAGCTCACTTAACCCAGGTTTCATTCAGCTGTGCAACTGAAATGGTTCTTATAGTTTGGGTTGCCATTTGCCACAGGAATAGATGTCACATGAAATGAAAACATTTAGTTCACATTTAGTTCACACTGTGCTCATTTTCTGTACGGTATTATTATTTGCAGAACTACAAAAACAACAAACTAAACGTGGATTTTTGCAAGTACTTCTCCCAGAACAATTTCAGCATTATGTTGATTCATTTTTGTGAATGTGTGTGGTCATTATAAATGAATATAAAACAGCAAACCTAAAGTGACCTCAGATTTACTGTCCATACAGATTAAAATAATATGGCAGAAACCTCTTCCTAAAATGGATGAGATTTACAAGCCTTTTGCATGATGCCTATCAGTTCTCCTATTTCCAGCGTATATAATAATTTAGAGAACTGACAATTTGCCTTTGAAAGCGTCATTGACAGGAATGGCACTTAGTGTCATGCATTATTCATTAAGTACAAGAAGCTACAAGAGGTGCATCACCACCTCAGTCACGACAAGTGATTCATCAAACACCTTCACTCTCATTTAGCTTCCACAGAGGGAAAGTGAGCAGGGTGTGGCTGACTTGGCCTCAGGTAGGAATGATGGTGTGCGAGAGACCCACACACTTTGTTGACAGATTTGGAGATGATAATTACAGCATGAGATGGTGTGCAGCGCACGCAGAGTAGGTATGAAGACATGACTTTACAGCAGTTTTAATGATGCTGACGCAGTCTCCAATTACTGTCAGTCAGTGTGATTACAAGTGAAAGTTTTCTGTCTGCTTTAGGTTATTACTTCACATGTATGGTGATGTGATTATCACCCTGCACTTGGAGCTTACACACCATTTAAAGAAATTTAAATGTGCAATGTTTAACATAGTGTACTTGTTGTAGTCAAAAACACATAAACCATGGCTAAGTTGTGACCAAAACCACAGTGCAGTGTGTTGAGACTGAGAAAAGACCAAGACTTTGAGGTGTTGAGACCAAGATCATGATGTGGTCAGACAGTCAACACTGAGACCAGAATAGAAGCACAGCAGAGGTATTCTGGCAATTAGGTTTTTCAAATTTTACAGATGTGTTTGGCTTAGTCTTAATCTCAGACAGAGACAAGAAGAAGTAAAAATTCTGGAGCCCTAGTTAAGACAAAGACCTTCTTTTTTGATATCAGTCATTTACATTTGTTTGTGTACTTTGATTTCATGTTATTCTTTCTAACCTCTAGAAGGCTGAATTGACAGTCTGCATCAAAATGAACCTGCCTTTAACTATTGTTTAGTGTTTATACTTGCTGTTAAACACATTATTTGGTAAAACATAGAAATGCGGCCAGTTGCCCTGACTGAGCTGTAATCAAACAGGAAGCTTGTACAGCAACAAAACACTTTGTCCACTGAATGTTCTCTGAATTCACATAAGTCAATATTAGTTTATATCAATGTTGAACCTGTTGATCAGTTGTAGTATCCATACATTTATGATCTTGGTTTGTTCACTGATTAATATGTAGAATGCTCAGGTTGGAAGTTTCTATAGAAATCTTCCCCTTTAGTCCAATAACCTCAACACTGCTTCTGTACTCCTCTATGACAGCAGAATTGTTTAACATCATATATTTTACCTTCACTGATTTCAAAAAGCAACTAGCTCCCAGCACAATATAGACTTCACATAAGAATGTCTGTAATGTTACATGTTATGGCCTTAAATTTGATTTCATGAATTAAGGTATGTTCAGAATAAAAACATGGATGTGTTTACACAGGCAGCTAATGAATATGCATAAATATGAAGTTATTTTCTGATGAATTTACCAGTGTCTTGTGATTTGGAGTTACATAACTGCTACTTCTTTATGCTTCAGTAAAACATATTTCTAGGTTTTATTGAAAAATAAAACCATGGTTAACACATGTTAGTTCCAGCAATTGGATTTTGGGTTTTCTTGAAGGCGTGTCACCACTCATTCAAGTGGCTCCTTCAGTTCCTAGGATTGAAGACTTAAGAACTGCGAGTGGAAAAACATCTCCAAGAAAACACACCAATCCAGTGACTGGAACTAATATACAAGAAAAATATGATTTGGATGATTGAAAACCTTCACAAAAGAGTTTTAACCTTTGACAAAACCTACAGAAACATTTGTCCCATTCTCTCATTTGACACCACAGCATGATTCTTAATTATGCATGAACACCATTATGATGGCTTGGCTTGGCTTGGCTTTTTGTTGAGGTTACTGTGACCTTATGGGATCAGTTGTCTGTGGGAAAAAAGCATTGTAGAAGAAAATGTGGGTATCTTGTGTCAGGGTTGATTTTTGTTTTTAATGTGCTTCTTTTTGCCATTGTTCATACAATGGTGACTTTGTCACCTCTGAATTTTGAATTGCTGGTATTTAGAAAAGCTGCAATTTTGAGAGGAAAAGCTTGGATTTTGAGTGACTGTAGCAGCTTTTTTTATTGTTTCTCATATTTCTGATAAAATGCACCTTATATTACCTTCTATCTTATAATGCTTATTAGACATCCCGCTCTCACACACATTCTTAACTGAGTCATATCAGAGCAGCTCTGTGCATCAGAGCTGATTGCTTTTAGATAAGATCTAAAAGTTACATTTTTCAGCTGTAAGTACATCTTTGGTATAGTAACACATCTGACCTCCCATCCTGTTGCCACAACAGTAGTTTTATTTTGCCTGATTGTATCGGTGCAATTAGCTTGACATTTCACCTCCTCCCCATTTTGGGTGGTTCTGAAACTACCCTGCACTCACACATGAGCACACATCTATTGTAGTTGAAATAAGCCTTTACTAGTATAGCTGTCATCCCTGCATCTGAGGAGCTTGTGGGTGGAGAGGAGGTGTAGCCTAAATTTGAATCAAAGTCACATCTCCTCAGGCATAGAAAATGTAGGGCAACTTTACAGTATTTGTAAAACATGTGAGGGGAAATGGGCTCAGATTAGGGTTCAGTTTAAGTCACACATTTTTGATTAAAGCAGTCATGTTTACTCGAGTGAGATTTTGTTTTTAATCACTGCTGCAAGTATGGAAGGATAATCACTTGTAAGAGCTTAAGTGCCATCAAGCATTGGTTGATGTTGCTTTTTGGGTGTTTTCTGCTCTGGACTTGGCAAATAGAGTGCAAGGTGCAGTAAAAAGCTGATGATTACTTTATGCCTGCATTTGCAGCTGCTGGTACCATGTTGGCTACTTATCATTTGTCTTTTGCATTACTGACCTCTCTTTTCTTTAATGAAGGGCTTCCAGTGACCATACTTCTTGTAAGACCATGAAAATGTAATTTGCTGGTATTCTAAAAGAAAAATCAGTGAGAATTCAGTGCATTCTCTTCTCTGGCACATTGATCCACAGCTGCTGGCTTTATACATGAATGGATGGAAAAGGTTTGTTGCCTTCACAGTAACCGCTGAACCTCAGTTCATTTTAATGCCCCTGAACGCATCTTAAAAAACAATCGTACCTGCCTCATTTGCTATGAATGAGAAGTACCTCGGAGCGATTCAGAGCCGATGAGTATGTTCACTTCATTGTTCCTTCATGGTTTACACAAACCTGCAAGTCGAGCCAATATTCAGATAGTGAGTGTCACTGCTCACATTTTAAAGATCACAGTGTGTGACAACCTTTTACACTGCCTTCTTTTGTGATTGTCACACCTTTGTAGCTTAGTCACTGGAAATTTACCAAAGGAATGCTGAGCTGCACATCTAGATGTGATGATGTCAAAACAGGGCATATAAATAGTTTGTTACAACTCCTGTCACTAACTTTTAAACCTACATAACATGTTTCAGGAATTAGTCATCAAGTCTTTTGTAACCAAATTCTTCTTGGAATTTTCTTGGCAAAGTGGAGCATTGGGCTTCACAATGCATACAGTTCATTTTGTTAAAAAGATTTTTCTATCATAAATAGCAGCGAGTAGTGCTATCTTTTATTTCAAACATATGTGTTATTTATTTTTTCATAGACCTTGTGCATTGAGCTTGTTTGTTGATAGTCCACATTTCTGCTATAAAAACTGATTAAGACTAAAAAGCTAATGAAGGATATGTGCTGATGGAGACAAACATGTATCATGTACAATCCTGACTCGTCCATAACACTGAAATAAATGAGAATTAATTTTTTGTTTACATTGAAAAGTCTAAGTGTTCCATGCTTCAAAATAACAGTTGTAAAGATTTAAACAGAAGAAATGTTTAACTTTGCATCATGGACATTTCCTCTTTTTTCACTCGACCCTGTAAAAATCCAAACATTTACTAATTAGTGAAAAAAATACTAATCCTAGCTTTGTATTTAAATATCCATAATTATACCCATGAAGTTAAACATTTTAGAGGCTTTCTGTTGCTCTGCAGTCACAAACTTAATGCCTGCTGTATTTGTTGCTAGGACAGATACTTCTGCCTTTGCATGTGCAGATACTTGCGTCGGGTGTGGTTTTCATTTAACATGCTGAAACAAATGCCAGTGAGGGAACTTTTTACCTTGACAGTAATCATTTTAAACAAATCAAACATGATTTATCATCCTGATGCACAATACGGTGTGTGATAGTATGTACACTGTCAGTGACAAAAAGTTTTGACACACCTTCTCCTTCAGTTTTCTTTATTTTGTGTTATTTTCAACATTGCACATTAATACTGAGGACATCCAAAATGTGAAAGAACACATATGGGATCATGTGGTAAAGAACCCAGACATCTTTGCACGCTCATGGTATTCTCTTCTCAGATTCATGAAGTAGTCACCTGGAATGGATTTCAGTTCACAGGTGTGTCTTGTCAAGAGTTAATTTATGTCACTTCTTACCTTCTTAATGTGCTTTGGATCATCACTTGTCTTGTGCAGAGGAAGGGTAGGCACAAAGTCAGTAGCCCTATTAGTGTTGCTACTACTACTATAAAAATTCTAAATTGACAGCATTTTGAATGTAATATGTCTTGTAAATGGACACATTCAGAGCTAGGCCTTCTTTCAAATTGATCATTTCCTCTTGAAGATGTATCAGTTATGCTGATATGATTACTGTTTCATGAGGATTCTTTAGCCATGTGCACAGTGCCTTCAGAATATTACTGCATGTGATGACAAATGGCCCAGTTCATGGTCAGCTGGAGTGCAGACCAAGATCCTCTCTGCTACAGACAGATGATCTACAGTACTGGAATTGCACATGATTGTGATGCAGACCCATACTGGTCCACTTGTGTTCAAATTTTGTGGCCTTAACAAAACTGATTTTGATCCCCAAGTACAGTCACCAAAACTATCAAATGCTATCCAAGGCGCTGTAAGTTTTTGGAAAAGTAGCTCTTGTTCTTCCTTTCCTGGGATGGTCCTCATGGGACCCAGTATCATCAGAGTTTGAGGGTTTTGGCAACTGCATTGGGTACACATTCAAAGTTCCTGAGATTTATCTGACCTTGATTTCTTAAAGTAATGATTGACTGACTTTTCTCTTCACTTAACTGAGTGTTTCTTGCCATAATATGGATTTGTCCAGCAGTGATTTTATAAGTGATGAGAGAATACCATGAGTGTGCAACACTGG
Source organism: Pseudamia nigra (assembly GCA_029823295.1). Lineage (NCBI taxonomy): Eukaryota > Metazoa > Chordata > Actinopteri > Kurtiformes > Apogonidae > Pseudamia > Pseudamia nigra. The sequence continues at coordinate 4,497 of JAQQAE010019668.1, read as the reverse complement.
CATCAAAGGTAAATGTGGCTCTTTTGCACAATTCAAAGTACAAAACATGTTCTGGGTTGTTCAAATGTTTGTGTTTACTATATAATTCCATGTTCTTTCACAGTTTGGATGTCTTCAGTATTAATGTACAATGTTGGAAACAATAAAAGTAGTCTGATGTACTTTGACTGTACCACGCTTCCTCTACACATAATGGCCACTGTATGTAAACTTTATAATATATGCTTCTGCTGTGTTTATTCATGTTGTTTATTTTGTTTCTTTTCTTCACAGAATGGTACAAAGAAATCCTGGGACTTCATGCGAACCCATGACAGGTAAAGGACATTTTACTCACGTTCAAGCAACAAAAATAGACAGTTATTCTCAGAACTGACACCTTACTATTCTATTTTGCTTTGGTTGTAAATATCTGAGCTTCACGGGGGGCACTGTAAGAGAAATATCACATGTCTGTGTCAAAGCTGTGGTTCCTTGTCTCTTTTGTGCCCAGCGTACCTAAATGCCCTGAGGTAAGTCTCAGGTCATTTAACCCCTCTTTCCTCCACTACTGACCCCAAAGAGAGGTCCCCGTGAAAAATGGTTCCACTGAGACAAAAGCAGTAAACCTCCGACCTGCACTTTTAAGAGAAAATAGCCCATGGGAACATCCAGCGTCTCCCCAGGTACAAAGTGTTATTCTCCCGTCAGAGTGTACTGAATAGAGCTGGGGTTGTTTTGCATTTTTGTGTAAGTGTGCAGAACATTTTCTCTCAGCAGGCTTTATTTTGGTCTTCACTTCTTGTCACATTTTAGAAACATTAACAAGAATGTGAAAGACAGATGAGGTCTTAAGAAAAAAATGATTCCAGTGTACTGTAAAATATTAAATGTGGCACATGTCAAAATGAAGATTGAGCTTCTTTTTCCCTCACAAAGTTCTTGCTGGCTTGGGAAAGTCAGACATAAATTATTTTGAACAAGTGCGGTATTTTAGTGCAGCTGTGATTCTGATTTGAGTCCCAATTTAATACTATTTCTACAAAATACTTCATAGTACACATTTCAGGCTTGTGTAAGGTATTAAAATTAATCCTATTGAATCGGTCAGCAATACCTTGAGATAATCTTTGCTAGATTTTTTCCCACAAATTAATAAAGAAGTCTACATATCCAACAAACCAGGACTGTACAGTTTTGTGAAAAAGCCATTTGTGATTATTATGGACAATATTTGGAATTTAATCTATTTTCTTGATTATTAAGGACCACTGTCATTGATTGAAAGTATCATCAGAGGTATTGTCAGAGGTTGTGACAATTTTTTTCCCCCTACTTCTCAAGTCACATCTCCCGTAATCCTCCTAAATCTTACTTACTCGTTCTTAAATCTCCTACAGACTGCTTAAGACCGCTGTACACTATGCAATTTCAGACCCGGACTCAATTGGTTCCAAACATGCTTTATTTTTATCCGTTCATAGTACGTTTTATTCTGCTTTTCTCCTCACTGCGCCTGTGCAACAACAGTGCAGTCGCAGGAAACAGTGAGCACTGTGTGTATGTGTGTGTGTCTGTGTGTGCACCTGCCTGTGTGTGTGACAGAGAGACAGAGTAGATGCGCAAAGTGTCACTCTGAAAGGGTAGAGAGAAACCAAACAGCTGTTTGAGGCTGAAACGGTCACAGTGTACTTTACCTTCAGGCAGATGGCTACCTACACAGAGCCGTTGGTTCTGCTGTGCCCCCCCGCCTTTGTTGTCAGAGGTTCAGTTGGGTTTGTTCTCTGTATAGTCATGAGGCTTTGGCCTTGAATTGTGAAGCGGCTTGAGATAATCTTGTATAATGATTCAAATACGGTTGAATTGTAATTGCCAGCCACGCTGTGCATGATTCATAGTGGAGACACGTTGTTGCACCTTCACACTGTGAAGGTTATGGTTAGTTTAGTTATATGGTTAGTTTTCACAAGTTCACTTAGTGCAGCATAGTGTAGTAGGAAAACTCAAAATGTATCACACGTCCGCTCCAAAAAGGTGGAATAGTTGAACATGCACAGTCACAGCAAATGAAAATCATAGTTCCGTAGTGCAGCATTATATAAAAACTAGTCTAACAAAAGTTCCACATAAAGTATGCATCTCATCATCCATTAATAATCCCTCTCAATCCTCACTTCTTGCCCTCTGTCAGTGTGTGTTTGTGGATTTAATGTAGCTACACAGACGCTCCACTGTGTCTGTATGTTCTATTTTTCTCTTCTTTCGGTCTGAAAGTGAGGAGGGTGTTGTGTCTCCAGCCAGTTACAGCATCATCTCCAGCTGATCAGAGCGTTGTGCAGCTCGGAAGCAACACAAACTCACGTTCACAAGACAAACACAGAAGTGGTCTGTTTCAGTTATATTTCTCTTTGGAACTTTCCTACAAAATTTTACGATGTGTGGTGGGTGAGTTTATGTGAGCAGGAGAAAAGTTGCGTACTTTACCTTTAAGTGGTGTAGCAACTTAAACTGACACCAAATATAAAACAATAAATCAACTACTGATCACTTTATATGTCTTGATTGACCCAGATAGCCATTGTTTCTCTATTACAGTATGATATTGTTCTACCATTCTGTTCTCATCTTATTTCCAACAAACCTAAAACGTGGTGCTGGAATTGCCTCACCTGACTCCTTTCATCATCAGAAAGCAGCTGTAAACTACAAACAGCTTTTTCATTTCTGATTCATATGAGTGAGCTCTGAAACACTTGCAAAGGGAGCTTATCTTTGCTGCAGACGGAAAGGAGGAAAATGCGTTTCACCTGCTTGTTTATATTTTGTGCAGCTTATTCCCACACCCACCGTTTAGGTGAGGGCTGAGAGGTTACACTAACTGTTAAATTTAGACCTCAGTCTTCAGGCAGTGGATCCAGGTGGAGTCAAGCTCCTTCACACTGTACAACAGCTCACTTGTATGGGTAAAGGAGCAAAACTGAAGCTGGGATCAGCAAAGGAAGCTGCCACTTTGCTTGTAGCACCAGCATCTTTTTTGGCACAACCTATTCCTGCATACCCACTGTCACAAGTGTTCTCAAAATCTGCAAAAACACATGCAGGCTGCTTCACAGTCTGACATCTGTGTCTGTGACTGTCTTTTAATGAGATGTTATTTGTTTGTGCAAGAAATTCAAGAGACTCTGGGTGACGGGAAAAGAAAATAACTACAAGCATTAACAGTCCTGCGGCTGGCCCACATAACATGTGGGCCAGCCACAGTTATTACATTATCACTTTATTGCCTATTTTGAAAATCATCACTATAATCACATTCATGTTGTGCATGTTGTGTGGATAAATAGAGACAGAGATGGATTACAGATCATTAAATCAGTTTGATGCATGAGATTCTGCTGTTACTGAACACACTTCATGATGTTGCTCACATTGAGATACTCGGTGCTGTACGAGCTGTAGTGCTGTCTTCTGTTAGGATCATGGATTTATTAGTCAAACAGGTTTCTTAATACACATGAATTCTCCTGATCCTCCAGCTGATCAGTGAGCAGTGACTCCATGTACAGCTGAACAATGAGAGATGATTCTGCTTCCTGCTCATCAGACTCATTCTTCCTTGTTTTCAGTCACATTAACTCTGTTCAGTTCTACTGTATTTATATAGTGCCAATCATAATCCAGGATAATCTCTAGGCACATCACAAATCAGGGCCAAAGCCTTAATCATCCATTGAGGTCATTAACAGCAAAAATCACCATGTCCTTGACGTAAAACAGTCACTTTATTACATTAAACTTTTATTCATTGAATTTCACAAACTTTCCTGAACCATGGGAAGGACCATAGACTGTATGGGAAGGACCCAGTGATGGTCATGTGACATGTGGGACCAATCGGTGTCCTTAAAATAATGGTGATTTAAGGAACATTCAGTACGTCGACATCATCATGTTATTGAAAAACTGAATATTACAGAACTGAATCAAGCAGATTAAATGATCAATAATCTCCTATTTATCCAACCTGCACACACGATGTCCTTAAGGTGAGTCTCGTGTTTTAACAATACAGGCATTTAATCATGTTATTGTGAAAAGTTTCACCTTTTAATTTAATTTGTAACACCATATTTATCATTTTCCCTTACTTGGTATTTCTGTGCATCCATAGTTTATCATTGTTTGACCGACTTGATAATTTTATATTTTGATTCATTTTGTGTATTATTTGGTCATTTTTTGTAATTAAAAATACTTTATTGTATTTTGACTATTTTGTTATTTTCTGGTGAATTTTGTTGACTATCTTCATTGTTGATTTAGTGTTTGTTTGGTTAATTCTGGTGTTACTTATACATCTTTTACAAACTGAAATGCATAAAATGCTATGATGTATGGATTCATTTTCCAATATGGGTGAGGGATGCAGACACACTCTGTGCCTTCAAAACTAGGCTTAAAACCTTCCTTTTTAATAAAGCATATAGTTAAGTCTAGGTCAGGAAAACCCTTAATCAT
>JAQQAE010019667.1:0-10869 GCA_029823295.1 Pseudamia nigra | reverse complement strand
TTTCACTGATTAGCTCCTCCCCTCAATTTGAAGGAGTGCTGATCAGTGAAATCACCTGCTTTAGTGACTAGTTGGAGGGAAAACCTGCAGGGTCTCGGCCTCCATGGCATGAGTTTGACACCCCTGCACTAAACGTTCAGTCTTTAGAACACAGCTGCAATTGATAATAATTGACTGGTATGTGGTATTTATGAACCACTCAGTTTAACTAGAAAAAATGCAATCTCTGAAAAGATGGCATGGGATTGATGAGTCAAAATAGTTGAACTTGCTGGAAAAGTGCAGGAGTTAAATTGACCATTTAGTGGAGTCGTAATCAAAGGATCAATGCACCATCCTGTTGTTGCCATGGTAACCACAAATTCCATTCGAGTTCTCCATTCTTTTCCTATGGGAAAAATTTGTTAAAAAAGCTTAATATTTCAAAAATTATAAAGGTTAGAATTATGAAAAGCAACAGAAGAGATGTCCTGAATAAGATGAACAACGTGAAGTTTGAATGGTTTGAACTAATTAATTTCCTGACAAGATTATGGTTGTTCTTAAAAACATTTCTTCTCACATGACATATTTTCCAGTAAATATAAATGCAACAGGTGACTAGTATCCTCTTTACTAATCAGAGGTAGTTCTTTATATTGAACACTGTAACTTTCTAGCCAGTATCCCAGTTCTGTACAAAGGTGTTAAGCACCTTGGGTTTGTTGTCCTGTTTTATCTTGTTATCAAGTTTATAATGACTATACACATGCACGTGGCTTCAACAGGGGAAAAAAATCATATTTAGTGTGATGTTCATTTCTGCGTGAAAAAATAGAACAGAGAATACTGACATGTGCTGAATATAAGTCAGTAGATCTCATGTCGTCTGTCGCAAATAGTTCAACACATTTTAAGTGCAAAGGGAGGTAACACTTAACACTGACACTTCAATCTTCTTCTTCTCCTTTCGGCTGCTCCCCTCAGGGCACTTCAATTAAATGTTGTTATGTGTATTCTGGTTCTACTGTGATTGAGAAATGCATGTTTATGGTCATTATATGCTGGTAAAACAACAAGGTGCCTAAAGCTTTTACGGGGTATTGTTTATTTAACCGGTGTAAATCTCTGGTTTGTGCTCAAGGACTTTCCTCAGTGTACAATCATTTTATGCCTCCGGTACGATATGTTAACATTTTCCATCTGGCAGCAATGACTGAGCTCTACTCACATATTACAGCAGCGTAACTAACCGTGTTTAACCTGGAAATGTTTCTCTTTGAGTCGACAAACATCAACATGTGACACTAGACTTCTCCACTGAAACCATTTCACATTGAGTTCATTGAGGTGGGGCAGCGGCTGCCGGTTTCCCACCCCGTCTATTCAATAGCAGGGGAAACACAGCTCCTCACTGAGCATACGTGCTGATATACTGCCTCCTGGGCTGATATTAACCCTTCACTACACTACCTGCCATTCATTACATCCCCTAAAACCACTTTCACCACCACCTCGTTCAGGAAAAGGCTGTAAATTATATTTATACTCCTTGTTCCAAAAATACATAAATCAAATGGTGCCAATTGAGACAGTGCAGACAGGGGTTTACATTTAGAAAGGAGGTGAGTCTGTATGTGAAATATATTTATATGTTACTTCAACCTAAAAAGACCACAATCTGATTTCTTGTTCACTTTTATCTTCCTTTTGCATCTACTGTAATTTGGTTCTTTTTTTAATTTGTTTGTTCATTTGCTGTTGATTTTTTTTTTTTTTTTTCATTTTTGGTCTGATTTTGTTCACTTTTTCTTCATTCTTTCACTGTTTCATTCATTTTTTCCTGATCTTGTTCAGTTTTTCTTCATTCATTGAGTGTTTTATTCTTTTTTATTTCGTTCACTTTTTCTTCACTCTTTGACTGTTTCAGTCATTTTTTCCCTGATTTTTTTTCAGTTTTTCTTCATTCTTTGACTGTTTTACTCATTTTTTCCTGATTTTGTTAACTTTTTCTTCATTCATTGACTGTTTTATTCTTTTTTTGCCTGGTTTTGTTCACTTTTTTCATTTTTTGATTGTTTTGTCTATTCATCTTCTGATTTCCTAGACATTTTCATCATTTATTATTTTGTGATCAATTTAATGTGACCTTGTCCTGTTTAGTGAACACCACACGTGAAAGGGTTAATGTACAATTAAATCAGCGAATCCAAGAAGAAGGAGTATGATGACATAAGAGCAGAATGTCACTGTTGTCCCTCACACTTCTTCTCTCCTCTTTTCCCTCCTTTTGACCATGGCTACTGGAGTTTATCTTTCTTCCTGTCTTTCATCACAGCAGTTATTAAACCCTGCGAGGGAGCTGTGCCATGTCTAATTACTCCAACGGTAAACAAAAGACAGTTGGGTGGGGAAGGAGTGACGAAAATGACAAGGAGCACAGAGGAGAGGAGGGGCAGATGAAAAAAAACACAGCTGGCCAAGTGCCGTGTTATTATAATTCTTTAAGCGATACTGTTAGCGTGGTCAGTCTTTTAGGTGTGCAACTAATGACTGGCTATGCATAATTACAGGCCGTCTGTGCTGTGCTGGGATGTGATATTCCTTCCCCGGATGGTTGTTAACTTCCCCCACAGCCAAAGCCCAACCCGACTCCCATTACCTCCATGGCCTTCACCCACAAAACCCCAAATTACCTTTAAAGGTGTTGTATTGTTCTTTTGGCAGCACACAAAGCAGCTTTTTCCACTCAGTCACACCCAAACCCCCGCTGACTTAAACGTTCATGCGTCCTTCTTATGACAAATTTAACTGTAATAGAAATTTTAAGATTCATTTTTCCCAACGAGCTGCCAGTAAACACCATATCCACTTTAACAAGACCCTACACAAAAACTGACCAGTGAGTAATTATGGTCTTTTTGAGCTTCACTGAAAAACAAAGATGATTTATTAGACGCATAATCATGCTATTATCTCATAACTAAATGTTGCAGAAATTTATTTGGCTGAATTTGTCCTCTTGTCATCTGGAACACATTTAATATCACATGTCATTTATATCCAGCACACTAAAGTATGAAAATGAGAAAATAACAAGGCCCAAAGCCTCACGGGGAATACAGATGGGAAAATAAAGTTTCCTAGTTAAAAGGGTGTTACATATCCTTTGCTCTGGGAAAAAAAATGTATTTTAGCAATTTATAACAAAGCAGAGCACGAAACTGAAAATGAAAAGGGACAAGAATATCTGTTGATGTGTCAGGAGCAGTTACAAGGTTAGGGCAAATGAAACAGATCAGTAGCACAGGTCAGCGTGTAATTCAGGATGGAAACTATTTTTAGAAAGTGTACCACTGAACATTAGAGAGGCTCTATGTGGAAGCCAGTCCACACTTGAGCAATTAAAAGCAAACACATTGCTGCCTTCCAGTCTTAGATCTCATGTTTTTTTCAGGGTGAATTATCGGTGAAATGCTCCTTTTAGCTGAAGCTGTGGTGGCCTGGAGCTCGGTGCCAAACAGAAACTGGGGGACAAGGTCTACATTTTGTTTCTCCAGATGAGTGCTCCCCATAAGACGGATGCTCTCCCCATCCATCCTGTCCTCCTCCCTGTCTCTGGAGTGAGTGATGCGGTATTGAAACCATATGCCCTCCTGAATTCTTCACGGATCCTCCTATTTCGTCCAATCCCAGCAGTCGGCTGCTGGCCGTGGACACTCGGCTGTCGCGAGGGGGGCCTCCCTGCTTCCTGTGTAGGATCTAAATATTTACACTCCCCATCGTCCCGAGTGGCGAGGCAGAGAGGTCTTGATGTTTTGGGTTATGTAAAGTCCAGTCCTCCAGGATGCATATTTAACAGATTGTCCTTGTTAGAGCACATTTTTGAACAGATTCATTTCAGGGGAAATTTTCTCATCCTCATGATATGATGGGGCACAAAAATAGACCTAAGCTACCTTGTGAACACTTAAAAGAGCTGTTTCCTATTGTATGCAGGAAATATGACGTTGTTTTACAAATGTTTTCATATTTGATGTACATTTTCCCTCATATATTGGCATAGAGGATGGATGGCATCAATTATAGGAAAGCTAAGCCACATTGTGAGCACATGGTGTGCACCTTAACTCATTGATTCATTGAATTCCTCTGCATCACCGTGTCTTCAAAACATCTTGACATAGAGCTCAAAAACATCTTAGGACATTTCAAGCCAAAGGTGACAGCTGGGTAAAAGAGTGTATAAGTCTGGAGCCAAAAATGAACATGTGGTACACTCTAACTGTCCTGTAGCATAACAAATGATGAGTCTTTGTTCTCTGTTATGTCAGCCAAAGCTTTCATCTAATGCAATTACTGGGAAAAGCCCTGCAGGATTTCAACTTACAACCTCTTGTGCTAACAGCGGAGCACTGTAACCTACTGAGAAGGCACAGGAGATGTACTGCACAAACACTAAATAGCGCCAACAAATCTCAGCAAAGGATTTTCAGAGTGTAGCAGTGAGAACAAACCTAGCTTGTCCAGCAAATATTTTGTATACCATGCAGATGGTAAAGCCATTACAGAAGCAAAAGCAGAGGTAAATCGCTTCCCAGGTAGCCCGCCAAGTCAATCCATGTGCAGCTGTGTGTCCGTTCACTAAGCTCGGTTCTGGCAGCAGAGGACCCAAAAAGTGCCGGTTCAGGCTCAGGTTTTACTGCCAGGTTTGGCAAGGCTTTGTGGGTGCAGATATTAAGCTGCTGAAGCTTAAGTCTGCACAGTTTAGAACTATGTCTTGTTCTAATAATAGTCTCAGCAGCTGGAGATACTCAAATCTACTTGAGATGATTCTGGCAGATCCTTCACCACAGGTCTAATCTGACTCATGCAGGTGTGCTGCTGCAGTTTGATCAGCTGATACGAAGAGTTTTATTGAATGAACCATATTGTCATTACTGAGGATAGTGTTGTGAATGTTACATCAAATGTGATACACTAAACAAGTGGCATCGAAAATCTACTTGCTTTGCTCTCAAACAAAATGTACAGAAATGTGTTTTTTTTTAGTTAAATATAAACTTAAAGTTAAATATAGACTTAAAATGTACATGTAAAGTTAAAAATAGGGTACTGTTTTCAAAATAAGAAATATTTTTCACAATTTGACAAATGATTATGTGTGTAAACTATACTGTGTTCACTGTACTTTAACTTTCTTAACCTAACTATTCTGACATAATCCTAGATTATAAAAGTCAACTGTTTTACAACAAATAAAAATGATTGTGATTCCTTATGTAAGATTTGTGCAAAGTAAATTTCTGAAAGTAGAGTGCTGTGAGGACCAGACCAGTAGGTTCGATGTCCTTCACAGACCTTTTTATTCAACCATAACCTCAACCTTTCCTAAATCAAACCATGTGCTTTGCTTGCCTCTACTGCTCAAATCATAACCACATATTATTTTCCATAACATTAATCTCATTCTATTTCAGACCACAGTAGAGTTACAGTTCACAGTTATTGTGGCTTTCTATTTGCCCGATGTTTCATCCATAAAATTACCAGGATCAGACAGGTAGTAACTGCATGATTCAGTGAAGTTTTACACAGCGCAGCAGTCACACAATGAAGGCTCACAGGAGCAGCTTATTTTCAAGCACTACAGAAACTGGACAGAATTGCACAGCAGGTGAAAGGTGGGCGGATTAGAGTTTGATTTAATTTGGAAAGCTTGCGGAGCTCATAAGATCAGGCTTATACCTGCTCATTACATCATCTGTAGAGCAGGAAGAAGAGCAGAGATGACTGATGAGGAGGTTCAGGAGATGAGGTCACCTGTCAAGACAGATTTGTCATCTTCGTCCTAATGAGTTTAAAAATCACATGTACTGAGTCTGACATTTTGATTTGTCTTACAATTCTCCAAGTTTGTGTAAAAGTATGACACACTTGATTTATCCAGTTTTTTTCCTTGAAGTTAGATCTGCAGGTTGGAATCTGCTTTCTGTCTCTCATTCTCCTTAAATATGACATGTTTTTGGTGTTGCTGAACAATAAATTTCCAGTGGTTGAATGTAACCAAGGACATTTACTCAACCATACCAACTACAGTTTTGAGGTACGTGTAGCTCTCTTCTGGGTATCTTCCACTACACTACATCTACTCAAATTTATCTGATAACTTAAGTTACTTGCGGACATATATGTACACATTAAAAATGAATCCATAAAATATGTTGTGTTATTATAGATTAAGCTTCCCAACAGTATTGTAGTATATGTAATAACTAAAATGAATCATTATACCTGTATAATGCACCAGCATAGATATTCTGATCCTAATATTTTTACTTCCTAAGTATATTCTAAATTTAATATTTATTTGTCACAGAGTTTATTTACACTGTGACAATGCCACCTTTATTAAACAATATGCATGCTTTACCAGTGTTCCTGCCCATCATGCTGGTTTCAGAATAAATTGCACTACTTATATAAAGAAACAACAGTAAAAGCAGGTTTTAGACAGCGCTGCCTAGGATTTTCATCCAAAATGGGCTGAATGCAGATGAATCTGGGTGAAGTCAGGTCCAATTCATTAAAAGCTTCGAAGTTGAAAATACTCTCCAGACAACACATGTTGACTTTACACTGATCTCAACAGGTTAGTTAGAGTGACTGTCGTGAAGTGGGTTTGTGGTCAGTTGTGCATCCGTTCATGTGCAGGGCTGCTTTGTGCAATGTGGTCAGTGGTGGTCAGTGTAGACCGACCTGCTGGGGCTGGTCCTCTGGATCCTTCTTGTGGTTGTGTCGATCGGTTGCGATTCTGCTGCCGCCGTTTCCCCCCGGTGGAGCGGGCAGTGCGAATGTGCACTTCACTGACTTTAAAGAACGCCACCATGAATGGCTGCTTCTCCAACGCACCGTCACGTCCCACAAGCCCGGCCTCCTTGGAGCTGATGCTCTGCCCTGTTTGAAACAAAACAGCACCTTAAAACTACTTCAGGTAAAAAGAAATGGATAATACTGTATATTAAGGTACACTGTTACCATGAACTACCTGCGTAGTACCTACATAATAGTAGTGTTGTAGTATTGTATTAATCTTTATAAAGTCTTTAATGGCTTATTCTGCTTAAACACATTCTACATTTACAAGGAGATTAACAAATAGCTATTACTTAACACCTTCCTAAATAGTGCTTATTGATAACAAAAAAGGAATAACATAATGTGTTGGTTACACAAACATGGATTTCATATTTAAAGGTAATCAACATAACTTTTCTCCATAAAATCACCAAATAAATACAGTATATACGCTCATCCATTATTAATCTCGGTATGTCCTCATTTCTGATCCCCTCTATGCATGCTGGGGGATTTAGCTGCACAGACCCTCTCCTCTGCCTCCTGGTCCAGCCTGATTTTTCTCTGTACAGATCTTCATGCAATGAAGAGAACATTTGTATCTCCAGCCAATCACAGCACGGTATCAATCAGTGTCACAGTTCACTGGGACGGAAACAAGTCAAACTCAAGACAAATACACTCTCTCTGGAACCTCCCTGCACAGTTTTGCGATGGTGTGGGTGAGTTTACATGTGCTGTAGAGTGTGCACACTTTGAAAAGCACCAGCAATAATTAAATTTGCTTCCTCACCGCTGCTGGTCTCCACGCTGACCTGCAGGCCCAGATTGTGTGCTGGGCTTATCACCCACAGGTTACTGGTGGCAGTGATGTCAAACTCCAGCCAACCCTCCTCAGCTGCCCACAGTCTGCGAGACTCAAGTAGAAACAGGTCCGCCTCCCTGTAAAATCATAAAAAATACAAAGATAACAAAAGGAAATGAGACTGTAGAATGTACACTCGATGACAACAAGTACAGAGCAAAAGAGAAGTGATGATGGAGGTTTAAGGTTCAGAAGTGTGATCATCAGACTGAGACAGTAAAGAGGAGGGATCTGCCTCTTTAAAAGTAAAGGGAAACATAGCAGTGCTTGGTTTGTATCAAGGTAACAGTATCATAACAAAATGACAGTAAGATGAATAGCTGCACTTAACAGAAATGCCGGGATACACTGCATTGTGCTTCCCTGTAGGTTTGACCATAGAGTCAACCTCTCTGTGGGACCAGGGAAAGGAAGGAATTAAAGCTTTGGTATCAGGCTACAACTACAATATGTTAATATCATTTACAATATTTTGTGTGAAGCAGGATTTAAACATTGTGTCATACAGGAGAAGTAAAAGGAGCACGCTATGTGACAGCGGTGTGCTTAATGAAAAGAGAGCAGAGGGAATAGGAGGAAAAGTCAGAGGATGAGTGATAAGAGGGCCTGTCCTCCCAGTGTCCCATTACCGTAGCAATAACACAGCGTCGGGTCTGTCGGACCCTCCTTCCAAGCAGACATCAAAGCCTCGCAATCATCCAGGTGTTCAGAGAATGCCCCTGCAGTCATGCATCAGCAGCCCCTCTTTATTGCCCATTAATGACAGTGTTTCTGACAGCTTCCGTATGAGCCTCTATTCCCGATTTTCCCTCACACGCTCCATCTCACTGCTAAATTCACACGTTTGTCACAGCATGGTTCAGTGTAGCGACGTCGCAGCCGCCGGTCCTGTGTTGAAAAGCAGCAGGGGGCCATTGTAGAGCCGCCTGCAGGCCGATGGCTACTGAGACCCTACTGTAAAACTTCTTATTGACTGACTGCTTAAATGAACTGGAATAATAAGGTCAGGAGTCAGAGTTGTGTTTTTTTCTATAATAAATCTCCTTTATAAGTCTTGTCAGTGGCTGTTGTAAAAATTGTAACGCAATGTGGGAGACTAGCTCACAGCTGGCCTGCTTATTTCATGCGCTTTCATCTTTTAAACTCCTGAAAAGCCATATTTGTAGGATTGTAAAAGCAATATGTAAGTCAGACATCTGGAAGGAAAGATGCACAGTTTTTCTCACAAGATGTACAATATAAATCTGGAACTAAATACGATTATGTCTTTAAATAATCAGAAGGCAGTAAAATCATCTTGTGAGGCTGTTGAGTGCTCGGTAACAGAGCATTCGCAGCAGCTTGTCCTTTCTCATATATTGTCAGGCCTGTCACATTTTTGGCATTGTAATCTCACATTCCTTACCTGCTGTTACCAAAACCACCCCAATCAAATGAAAAGTACAAAGGGTGTCAGGCTAATTAAGCGCTCTATCATTACGGCTTAGAGTCAAAACAGGAGTCCGGTTTTTATGAGAAGGAGGGCCAAATGAAAGTTAATAGGCTCCCCACTGATTGGTGATTACAGTACACGGGCCAAAGATACATTGTTTGTTTGTTCTCATATAATCTGACACCTCAGATGTGTCTTGCAGCACCGGTTGCAACTTCAAGGTTATACGGCTTTTAATGATTTCACACATGAATACACCTTACATGCACATATGAGGCATTTTTTTGTGATAGACACTGTTTCCAGGCTATAATTTTCTTCAAGATAAAACTCCTCTCCTACAATAATACAGAAACTGGAGCTATATGAGTCCTTTAATCTCAAAATATCTCCAAAAATATAGGCTTTACCTCCAGGCTGGAAAGCACAAACCAACCATTGTAGAGATAAAGGAATGCAGAAAATAAGTCACTCTTGATACCTGCAGAAAGCATTTGACAGACTGAAAAATATACTTTGCAAAGATCTACAGCTAAAGTTTTTAATATGAGAGATGCAAAAGGATTAGCTTTAAACTGAGACTACGGTCTGAATATCCGGTCCAACCCACCCCCCTCAAGGTGTTTTTGTTTCTTGAAGTTATTTATGAAAAAATAATATGAAGAACGACTCACTTTCTTTAATGTGCATTCATTTATTAGCAAAACGAATCAGGCAACATGGCCCAAAAGTGTGCATCACACATTCTTTCATGTTAGTGTTGCTTCTCACAGGCGGGCTTGATCAAACACAAATATCATTCAGAAATCTTAGTGGATGTTTATCTACCCCTGCAGACGTAATGTAAATGTTTGGCATGTATTCACCGGGCTCATTTGGGGTTCAATGGGATTTTGAAGCTGTGCTATTTCTGTAGAATGTGGTTTTGCTTGATTTTAACTTCCAAATGTAGCAGGAACCCAAAAACTGTAACACACTGGGCGAATTATAGCGTAACAAAGAAACATACATTCATATAAAATGTTTTTTGCATCATGTATCTTTTCCACAGCCGGTATCTGCATGATGTTGTTCAATTTCATGTTTTTAATTGTTTAATTGATTTATTTTATTATCATTACTTGCATCTCCAGTGCATAGAGCTGTACACCAAGCAGGGCTATAGGAGAATATTTCTGCTTCCCACTTCCCTTTAGTGTGAGCCAAGAAAGTACCATATACAGTACCTGATGTAAAACCATGCAGAACCCTGGTTAATCAGAACCACCACTGCCTCAGTATGTGTGTCATGTTGCATTGTGGCCAGCAGGAGGTCACCAAAACTGTATTGAAGCATGTTCTATTTTACAAAATCATCTACAAATATTAAGTCTATGACTATATTGTTATGGCCCCTGGGGTCCTCTAGAGGGGGTCACACCTTCAAACCTATGTCAGTTTTGTAGTGATTACATATCCATTGAAAAAGGAAGCCACTGAGTATCAGAATTTTGATGGAGTTTTCTAGTTACAACCAGTAACACCACCTATTCCAAAAGCAGTAGTGCTACTTGTCTCAAAAGTTTATACTGTAGGATACCATACCATACCGTCTTTATTTATAGAGCACTTTAAAAACAACAACATGGCTAACCAAAGTGCTGTACACTCAAAATAGGCATAAAAAGACAACACACAGGTCAGACATAAAACCAAGACAATAAAAGGATTAAAAACAGAAACAATTAAAAAATTG
>JAQQAE010019666.1:0-10870 GCA_029823295.1 Pseudamia nigra | reverse complement strand
CAAAAAGTGTACATGCAGGTTATGCTGTTATATCGTCCCGACCAATGTTGAGACCAAACCTACGCCCTTGCTTTAACAGTCAGTCACAATCTGTCCAGTTGGTGATCACATGATCCCCCACACACCACATCTCTGTCCAATCCAGATGGTCCTCTGTAAAAAAAAAATGTTAGCGGTCAGTGATGTATAACATAACACTTTCAAAGTTTGCTGTTGGTTTAAAAAGGTCATTATTTTCTATCATTATTTAGATCTGAATGTGTTTAATAAATTCGTCATGATACAGTAATAGTATAAATAACATTAACATGCTTCAGCAGGTCTCTGTTGAGAACTTGCGTTCCACTTATACTGTATATACGGGTCAAATACATACACGCTAAAAAATAACCTGTAACATAATAATGGGAATATACCGTAACAACAGTATAAATTGCACCTGTGTGTAGCAACTGACAGACTTCTCTTCTCCTGCTGGCATCACAAATATCTCTGCATATGGGCAGCACAATTAATGGAAAATCGTTGCCTTGCATTTTCGAGAAATCCGTGTGTTCCAGAGGACAGTATCTGAACAAAATGGCTCAAAGTTTGCCATGAAATCAGTAAAGTCTCTTGGGACGTTTTCGTTTTCCATGATACTGAATATTTTGAATGCGGCCGCAGATTCTGATCAGCGCTTCCTGATAACGTACAGATGATGTCTGTACAAGAGCCATCGCCCCTCGGCTCAGTAATGTGAATGGGGAAGCGCTGGGGCCTGGGAAGGTGTGAAATGGGCCCCGGATTGGCTCGAGCCAAAAATGGCCCTAGTGTGAGTGCGCCCTAAGTGACCCTGTGACCTAATTAAATATGCAAATTATACAGGTACCCTCCCCCTTTGTGGGAGCACTCATGTAAAGTTAGGTCATTCTAGGCCTGAAGGTTGCTCATATGAAAATGTGCAAGGTTTGTAAGTGGGATACCTAACTTTCAGACCCTACTGATCTTCAAGGTCAAGATCAAGGTCAGGTCACTAGGTACACTGTAGAGTGTCCCCCAAGGTTTAGTATGAGTATATAAAATTTCAGAGCCCCAGCTCTAAGGCCTAGATCTGTAGATCCCACAATGTAATTTTTGTACTTCGTGACTCTGTGACCTAATTAAATATGCAAATTAAGTCAGGTCACCACGGTCTCACTTCCCACTAGTGGGAGTATCCATGTGCAAAGTTTGGTGACTCTGCACCCTGAGGATGCAGAGACACATACTGTATATATACTGTAGGTAGAAATATTCGACTGGACGGACAGAGACTGTTGCTATATCCCCCGTCAGGTCCTGTCGGCCTGGCGGGGGATAATAATCTTCAAAATAAATGAAAATTAAACAATAAAGAAAAGAAAATAGTAAAGAAAATGAAGCAACATTTGCAAAGATAGAGAAGCCTGTTGCATCACAGTCGACCAGCTGCCTAGGACTATGCATCAGAACTGTGGGAGAGTTCCGGCTCACCTGACCCAGCCCTAAATATAGGCTTTGTTAAGTTTCATTTTAATGGTACAGAGAGTATCTGCATTTTTTGTGCACTGTACAGTGTTGTTGTTTGTTGCTCTAGCTCTACTCCTTCCTCTCTCCTCTGTCCACTAGCCTCAAGGCAGATGACGCCTGACCCAGAGCCTGGTTCTGCTGGAGTTTCTTCTCTTCTTCTCATCATGAATGCAATTGAATTGAATTGAGTGAAAAATTTTATGGTCAATTTTCAAGTAACACACAGAAATAATGATCACTGGCTCATGGTGGGGGATTAATGCATTTTAGTTAAAGTATGACTGGTTTCTTCTTACAAGTTACAAAAATGTAAGCAGCTTGTTTTCCTGTTTTCCATTTTGTTGTCAGTATTTCTCAGGTAAGGTAATTTTATGCAACTTTTATTTTGCGCTATTGTCTTTATGTAAACCTCAGAACAGATTAAGATTCATTCTCACAGTAGAGGATTTAGTAAAATAGCTTGTTTTTGAAGACATGGCTGCTTTCAGTGCTGTTCATGTTTAGTGTAAGCCACTTAGAGAGACAACAGATCTAGATATGATTACTGCTGTCAGGATTCAGTGTGCCTTTGTCTGCTTGAGTGCTCCTTTCCCAGCAGGGAGCACCCACCAGTGTCTTGTTCACACTTTTATGCCTCACCGGTTTCATTGAAATGTTTGTACAGTTGTGTCATCCTCATCCCTTTGGCTTATTATGACAAATACTTGACTTTACATAACATCGCCATTATAGGTCAGTTTTCACTAATTAAACAAGGTCTTTATGGTTAAAGGTATGAGACAAGACTGAGCATTTGTTAATCAACTACAGTGTGAAAGGCATTTTGGTACAACCCCTTGTGCTTTGAAGTGAATAAAATACTGAAGACTTACAGTATTGTAATTGTCATTTCTTATATCTGAGGCTATCAGGAATCAGACACTTACATTTGATATTTTAAGATGCCTTTGTGGTCATTTTTAACCAATTTATCACAGAATGTTGGACAGTTGATTCATTAATGTTCTCATTTTTATTTTTGTTATTTTTTTTTACTGACATTGGAACTGCACATGCAATGTTTATGTACTCAACTCTTTAAAAGATGACAACTGTGAAAAGTATAAAAATGAGGATTGAATTTAGTTGATTTCGCAATGAGTGCCAAATTAAAACAATAACAATCCTAAAAAATAAACACATGAACAATATAATCAAGAACGTAAACAAAAACTCACAAGGAAGTGATTCTTCCACAAAATAAATGAAACCATATAAAATAACCCATAACACGAACAGAAATTAACAAAATTAAAGAGTAAATAAAAATGCTGAAAATAATCCACAAATTGATTAAAAAAAAAACAAAATATTCTACAAAATGGAAAAATATAATGATAATAGTTAAGAAATTGAAGAAAAATGATGCCAATAATGCACAAATACTAAAACTAATTAAAATAATCCACAAAAGGAACAACTGTGCAAATAATCAAGAAAATTAACAAAAAGTAGACATGCAATGGTCTAAAGCGCATCTAAAGGGGGAAAAAAATGGCACAAATTGGGCACAGAAACTGTTCCAGGTGACTACCTCATAAATCTGATGAGAAAATGCAAAGATGTCACCAAAACTAAATGTGGCTACTTTGGACAATTTAAACTATAAAAGATAGCTGAATATATTTTAAAAATTCCATATACAGTATGCTCTTCCACAGTTTGGTTGCCTTCAATTTTAATCCACAACCCCAAGTCCAGTTGGGATGTTGGGGCAGGGGGGGTGTAACCTGACTAACCCCTGCTGCTTCAGAGAGTTTATACAGTACCTTTTTTCTTGAAACTATAATAACAGTTACAGCCCTATATTCCGACACCTCTATGTTCCGACACCTCTATGTTCCGACAACAGAGGGGAGGGCTGCTGTGAGCCATTATAGGATCCTGACTAGATTATAGGACTGATACAATGTTTCCAAGTTTCATGTGGATTGGGCAAATATATTTTAACTTATCTCACACCAAAACTTTGATGGAAAAAAAGAAAAAAAAATTCTGCCCAACCCTATAGGCATCCCTTCTTTCAGACAGGGACGCCTAATTCAAGCAGGTTTAAGTCTTCTTAAATAATAATAATAAAATAATAAAATCAGTTTATTAATTGTTACTGTGACTAGTAATGTATGGCTTTTACTATGTTTTGAATTGAAACATTTAAAATGTGATTGAATGACATAAACCTCTGAATTCTTTAACTGACAAAGTGCACCATTACTGGTGTCACAGTTAGTATAGGTAATAATACTAGTTTGACATTATCTATATGTTCTATATTTGCACCACTAAAAATTATATTTAGTATCGTTAGTATCTAAAAGCATCTTTGATTGTTGATACAATTATAAGATGTATAATTGTTACTTTTTTCATGACAATTGGATCTGTTTATATTTGTATATATAAAAAAAGAGGCACACACATCCTGCAGAACATATAGCCCTTTATATTATTTTTTATAGTGCGAGTTCCCAGAGAATTGAACTGAAAAAGCTTTAGGGGTCGCTTGTGGATAAAAATCTAAAAATATATAAATAATCATGGTATTTCAAATGTGTTGTTCGCGTACACTGTGGGCTATTTGACTGGCAGGTGTGGCAGGTTAAAGACTAATCTTCTCTGTTGAAACACTGTGAGGTGAGAAAGAGCAGAGGGTGAGTTGCTGACTGTGACCAGGTGAATGCGCTGGTGCTTAGCATGGTTGTTGGAGTTGCTGAAAGCTTTCTGGCAGCCGGGATGCTGGCACAGGTAGGACTTCTCTCCTTTGTGACTCCTCAGGAGGATCTTCAAGTTCTCCACACGGGAAAACACTTTGTTAGATCCCTTGAACTGTGGACGTCAGACATAGACACATTCACACAGGACACAGACGCCGCAGTCAGGACGACACAGGGAAGTAACACCCAAATACATGCACAGAAAGAAACAGAAGAGAAATCAATGAGTGTGAAGTGGGTGGATAATAATGGGCTCTCTGCATTGTAAATGTGTCAGGGTTTCAGTCGCTCACACAGCTGGAGGAGTTCACACTACACCACGGAGTCAGACATGGAAAAGTGAGAGATGCTGTTTAAAGGCGTCGGCGTAGAGTCTTAAACAGTGTTAAACATGCACTAGGAATTAGGTGAATTGGTCACTCAAAATTGTCCATAGGTCAATATCAATGTGAGTGTGAATGGTTATCTGTCTCGATATGTCAGCCCTGCCATGACTTGGCGACTCATCCAGGGTGTACCCTGTCGTCGCCCTAAGTCAGCTGGGATAGGCTCCTGTACCCCCCCTCCCCCAACCCTTGTGAGGATTAAGGGGTAGAAAATGGGAAAAAAAGGAAAATACACAAAACTAAGAAGAACTCACAAAATTACATGAAGTCTGTGAAGGTGTGAAAACCTCCAATGCAACCAACTCCTTTTGACACAGTGACGTTTCAAACTGTGATAGATGTTCTGCACATTTGCTTCCTTCATAAAATCATGGAAACCCTTGAGTGTTAGATCATAAACTGAACTGTCAGCCAGTTTTCCCGCCATCATGGTGCAGAGAAGTTGATAGTGCTTTCTTTCTATGTCCCGCCTCTTACAGATTTTGATTATTTGGCGAGTGAGCAGTGACTGTCAATTACAGCTGTGTTCTGAAGACCCCAGGGCAGGTCTCGGCAGGAGATTGGCAGATCCCAGCTGATAGTGAGTGATTTTTCTTTTTAAAGGTGTGAGGCATTTCTATCTGGGTGATTTCACTGCTATTCAAATGCTAATTAGCCCTCCTCCACACAATTTATGGCACAGATGCACGTAGACCTCACAGCCTGTTAACAGTTGCTAACTACTAGGAATTTGTGGGAATTAAAGTTCCCAAAAATGTGGTTTTTCAGTGCAGTGCCAGTGAACAGTCACTGGGAGCAACTTGGGATTCAGTGTCTTGCTCAAAGACACTTCGGGCCACAGCCATCCCTGTCCCTGGAACATTTTTCTGACCTGTTGCCAGTTAATCTAATTAGTTGTCAAAGGCTCCTCCAGTTGTTTTTTATTTTTGCCAATTACTCTTCCAGCCTTTTCTTGCCCCTGTGCTAACGCTTTTGAGATGTATTGCTGCCATCAAATTCAAAGTGAGCTAATATTTTCCGCGAAGCGGTAAAATGTCTCCATTTCAACATCTGATATGTTGTTTATGTTCTATTAGGAATAAAATATGGGTTTGTGAGAGGTTGAATTGGGGTTGTACAATGCTGAAAAATAAGAAAATAAAAAAACACCAATTCAAAGCGAAGGTATGTTCAAACTTTTGACTGCTGGTGTAT
The DNA here is from genome assembly GCA_029823295.1 of Pseudamia nigra. Lineage (NCBI taxonomy): Eukaryota > Metazoa > Chordata > Actinopteri > Kurtiformes > Apogonidae > Pseudamia > Pseudamia nigra. The sequence continues at coordinate 5,007 of JAQQAE010019666.1, read as the reverse complement.
AAAGTTGAGTTTAAGACATTTTAAGACTTTTCAAGGACCTGTCAACTCCCTGCATCCACCAGAAACCAATTACCACTGGTTACTGTGAGGCAGACTGTACCATTCAGGAGGCCCCATGCTGGGGGCGGAGGGGGGGGGGGTTAGGTTTTGATTTTCTAGCTCCCAGGGAGGAACTTTTTTTCTTTATCATCTTTTGCTGATGCTGCCTCTGAGCTTTAAAAGAGCACAGTAGTGTACATTTTAAAGGCACCTTAACCGGGATATTAAAACTGACACTAATAATTTTCCATTTGGCAAATGACAGTGACAAGTACAACATTATCACATTACGTTATTTGATTTCAGTACGCTGTTCACAAATGGATGAATAACATGCAGATGTAGCTTGAAGGAATGTAAAATATAATGAAATAAACTCTACAAGGAAATACAAACACGCAGACGTTAAGTGCAAATCATCAGAGGCTATAAAAGTAAATTCAGCTAAAAAAATTGAATCTGCTCTTTTTCTTCATACTTTAAACTGAGCAACCAATATTAAGAAGCCTATACAGGTGTTTTTGTTAAAGGTCCCATGTATTGACATGTTAATTTCCCAGATCCTAACATTTATATGTGCTTTTAAGTGTCTACTGTATTTAAGACTTCTGTAAGGGTGCTGACAAAATATAGTGTGTCGATTGGGCCAAAGGGACTCTGTAACTCATACCCAACCACTTTTCATCAGAAAAAGCTCTAACTGGCTGAGCAGCAGCTCATTCCCAAGGTTTCCTAAAAAAAATTGAGGAACATTGGTCAGTTGCTTGTGTGAGTGGGACTAATTTCAGCTTGAATATTAGTGGTTGTTTTACAAGTTGGAATTCTATTAACTCATGAATATATGCATTTAAGCTTGACCACAGTTGATTGTGACTTGTGATATCACAAATCACAAAACAATCAAATTGATTTGTCTTTACTGTTGTCCATTTTGTTGCAAGGATTTTTCAGAACTGGCATTATTGAAGAAGTTTAGTTTTTCACACTGTAGAATATAAACCTCAAAACCCACAATGTGGGACCTTTAAATTTACAATATATCTGTACATCTTCTATGTCCCTACTCTCTTGTTTGCAAGATTTGGTTTTCCAACTAGGCACAGTGTGCGGCGTGCCAGACTTCCTTAGATGATTGTTCTCCACAAGCGGTAAGGAACTTTAAGGGCCCTATTTGGATGTCTAAAGCTGGGAACACACTACACAACTTCAATAGTCGTTACAGATTATGAAAAGACTTGGAGTTCACACTAACTGGCTGGTTTCAGCAGATTTTTTTTGACACCTGAGAGTCTGGAGATCACACATTTAATGACTGCACCTGATGAAGACTCCCACACCACATGACTTGTCAAATAACTGAAGCCAACTCAATGCATCAAGCTCTCACAAGAGCAAGGTGTCTCCAAGATAGGCTTGTCGGTCCCTCTGATCAGAACCAAAACCAAGAACCAATAAACAAACACTATAAACGGCTCGCTGTTGCCAGTTGTGCTGCTATCTGCTTTGAGAAATCCAAAAGGAAAAACAGGTATTTCTGTTTGGAATTGTTATTTTGATATTCCTGCTACTTTCTGTCATAGTATTAATAGTAATAAATTTTATTTATAATGCATTTCACATTTGAAAGGCAGACGTCAAAGTGCTACAGTAAAATCAAGACATATCAGCAATAAAACACAACATATTTAAGAAAATAAAAAAAGTCTAGCTGTTTTTTAAAAATATCAACAGACTGTGGCGCACTCAGGTGGTTGGGGAGGGCATTCCACAGTTGCGGTGCAGCCACCTGGAAGACACTGTATCTCATGGAGTGGAGCTTGGATTTAGGGACCTGGAGATGGTGGCTGTCTGAGGAGCAGAGGTGTTGGTTTGTGTGGGCTGATCAGTTCCTTGAGGGACACTGGTGCGCTGCCATAGACACACTGATAGGTCAGGAGGCAGATTTTGTACTTGATCCTGAACCTAACAGGGAACCAACGGAGGTTATGGAAGATGGGTGCAATGTGATGGGTTTTGCGCACCCTCATCAGGATCCTGGCAGCGCAGTTATGAATGTATCGTAGTCTCTGCAGGCTCTGAGGAGTGCACTGCAATAGTCCAGCCTAGAGGAGACAAAGGCAGCTTCTCAGCATCAGGGAGGGAGAGGGAGGAGCGGAGTTTGGAGATGTTCCGAAGGTGAAAGAATGCAGTTTTACAGATATGTTGAATATGAATGTCAAATCATAATTGAGAGTCAAATTGTATCCCTAGATTGGTAACAGAGGATGTAAGGGGAATGTTGTGGCCAGCAAATAAAAACACAGTGAAGGCAGAGGATTGGAGTTGATGTGGGGTCACAATGAGGAGATCTTTGGTTCTTGAGCTGTTCAGCTGGAGAAAATTATCATTTATCTATGCCTTTGTCTCCTCGAGGCAGGTAGTGAGTGTGGATAGTGATGATGTTGGGGATGATACTTTCTGTCATCTTTATCTTCTGATGCTATTTCCTGTGGCCCATCTACTCTTTCTCACTGGTTGTGGGCAACATGTTTTCAGTTGTGTCAGTAATCAGTGCACATTATGCAATTGCATCCAGAGTCGGCGCAAAAAATTCAAACAGGTTTGACTGACTGTGACTGGGGTCTGGTTAAGTTTTACCATTGTCAGTAAGCTAGCATTAGCATTAGCTTACCCTTAAGACTCCTGACATACCATGCTCTGGTAGCTCCATTGCCATTCATCCAAATATGGTTACATCCTGCTTTTGGCTTCAAAATGTCATCCAGGAAGCCACAACTCGATTGGCCTCAGATCAGTCATTCAGAAACCAGTGGGTGCTGTCCCGGTTACTTCGTCCACTAATATATCTATGGTCAAAACATAGTTCGGGGGCTAATATTAACATTTGTTCACTGTTAGTTTGTTTCTTGGTTTCTTTCTCAGAAACTTGGAGCTACACAAGCTTGGATTCAACACAAGCCCCCACCAGACTTCTGACTTCTACTGTTTACAAAGAAAAGCTACAGGTATCAATGGTAAAGTGGGATAAGAATAAAGCCTCAGTGATAGGATGTTTTAAAATGTATACTTCGAGAGGTTCATGGGCACAGGACAAATGCATTAAAGCTGTACTATGATTAGTTATCATTTGTGCTGTCACAAATCAGAAATGTCTGGCAGTACGAAGTAAATTCATATTTTCACAGCTTTTATTTTACATTATAGACTTTGTGTAAACCCCAAAATGCAATTAAAGATTACAGTATGGGACCTTTAAGTCCTTAAATTTTAGGCTTGTATTTGAAGATGGTCTATGGTCTCTTTCATTCTGTTTCCTGGACAAACTAAGTGGAAACGTTATGCCGTTTGAGCACTGGGTGAGCAGAGAGAATGAATTTGGACAGCTGTAAAGGCACAGATAGTCACATTGTCCTGCCACAGCAAAACACGATCCAGGAGAGAGGACACTGTCAGACCTTTTACCAAGGGAAGTGCACCCACCCTGAGATAGATTCACCTGATTGCCACTACAACACCGTCTGCCAAAGCTCGTAAAACAATTGGCACTCGTCACATATACTATAGTTCTGTGAAAAAGTATTTGCCCCCTTTCCTGATTACCTTGTTTCTTGCATATTTGTCACACTTAAGTGTTTCAGATCATCAAAAAATTTTAATTTTAAATAATTAGGAGATAATTCAAGTAAATATCAAATGCTGTTTTTAAATGATGATTTTACTTAAGAAAAAAAGGTATCCAAACCTACCTGGCCCAATGTGAAAAAGTATTCACCACCATAACCTAATAATTGGTTGTATGACCAATTATGGCGGCAACAACTGCACCCAAGTGTTTGTAGTAAGTGTCATGTATGAGTGTGTCACATCACTGGTGGAATTTTGGACCACTCTTCTTTGCAGAATTGTCACACTGTAAGATCTCCAAGCATCTCAGTAAGATTCAAACCTTTTTTAGGCATTCAGATGTGCACTTAAGCTTGAGGTCATAAACTGACGAACACACATTCTCCTTCAGGATTTTCTGGAGCAGAATTTATGGTTCTATCAATTATGACACGTCATCCAGGTCCTGCATCAGCAAAGCAGCCCCAGACCACCACCATGTCTGACTGTTGGTATGACGTTCTTTTTATGAAAAGTTGGGTTTTACACCAGATATGACTGGATGCACACCTTCCAAAAAGTTCAACTTTTATCCTGTCAGCCCATAGAGTATTCCACAGAATATTTTACCAAAAGTCAAAGTGTTTTTTTGTCAAATGTGGGATATCCTTTGTGTGATGCCATTTTTGCGGTCTCTTCTTTTTTGCTGAATCATAAACACTAACCTTAACTGAGGTAAGTGATGCCTGCAGTTCTTTACATGCTTCGGGTTCTTTTGCGACCTCCTGATCGAGTTGGTCATGTGTTCTCGGAGTAATTTTGGTAGGCTGGAAACTCTTGTGAAGGTTCAACACTGTTCCAAGTTTTGTCCATTTGTGGATAATGGCTCTCACCTTGGTTCACTGAAGTTGCAAACCCTTACAAATGACATTGTAACCCTTTACGCACTGATAGATGTCAATGGCTTTGTTTCTCATCTGATCTTCTATTTCTGCAGATCGAACCTACTTCACTTTGTTGGACAGGTTCTAAGTGGTTTCTTGATCCAACAAGTCAGGCAATAATCAGACCTGGGGATGAAATTGAAGTCAACTTTCCAAAAAAATATATGGCTAATTACCGCTAATTCATAATTCAAAGCGAGCAGTGGTGATACATTTCACATAGGGCCAAGTAGGTCCTAGATAAACAAAATCAGGATTTTAAAAACTGCATTTTGTAATTACTCAAGTTATCTTCTGTCTGATATGAACATTTGCTTGATGATCAGAAATATATACACGGCACAAATACCGTATTTTCCGCACTATAGGGCGCACCGGATTATAAGGCGCACTTGCGTCATGCATCCACCAGATGGCGGTG
>JAQQAE010019665.1:0-10870 GCA_029823295.1 Pseudamia nigra | reverse complement strand
CACCGGATTATAAGGCGCACCCTCAAAAAATGATCAATTTTTGGTTTTTTTCCATACATAAGGCACACCGGATTATATTCCCTAGCGTTAGCCAGCACGGGCTGTTAGCGGGCCACCACAGAGCAAGGACGAAGAAAAATACAGGACGAAGAAAAATACAGAGAACGTCAGGAAAACCGATGCAGTGGCGAGCCCCTGAACGCATCACCGAAGAAAAATACAGAGAACGTCAGGAAAACCGACGCAGTGGCGACGGTAAGCGTGTCTTTTGCAACGAGCCATTTTGGGGTCTTTGCACACACAAATGGTGTGGGACTTGACTGGAATTACTCGTTATCGTTCTTACCACTGTTACTTCTGCGACGCCCCCTAACTACGGCAGCCATGATTAACCAATATTAGTCCATATATAAGGCACACCGAATTATAAGGCGCACTGTCATCTTTGGACAAAATTGAAGGCGTTTAGGTGCACCTTATAGTGCGGAACTTACGGTAATTGAAACAGACAGCTTGTTAAACAAATGGCAAGCCTAGGGGATGGAACTACAGAATCTGCCTGACATTCACTTTCCTCACTGCTATTTGCCCCCTTCAACCAATGCTGCTGCCTCAGAATTCCATGTCCATGTGTTCTGTGATGCTTCAGAACATGTGCATGGTGTTGTTGCTTACCTTCAGATTAAAGGGGAACATAGTCACACCCACTTCAGCTTCATCATAGCGACGTCTCATATAGCCCAAAAACGTCAACTTTCTGTCCCTCGCCTTGAACCATGTGTAGCACTTTCTGGTGCCCAGCTGGCTAACCTTCTCTGTTCTGAGCTTACCATTCCGCTGAAGTCAGTTGGACTCTGGACAGAATCTACCACCGTCTGATCATGGTCAACATGTGATTCTTGCCGCTATAAGGTGTTTGTTGGCACAAGAATAAGTTAAATTTAAACTCTGACTGACTCAAAGAACTGGAAATGTGTTGATTCAAACAATTCAGCTGATGATATAACACACGAAAACACACAAAACTCTCCATGAACTTTCTCAGCAGCGCCGATGGAGTCAAGGCCCTCCATTCCTTTTGATGGACACAAACTTCTGCAAAACACCCAATCAGAGTGTTCCCAGAAGAACTTGGTGCACTCAAAGGTAACACACCTGTATGCAAGTCTAGCAAACTCCTTCCCCTGTCTCCAGCATATGATCCTGATCTTGGTCTCATTAGAGTAGGAGAACAGCTTCGAAGGGCAGAGAACCTTGACCTTGATAATGTTCACCCAATTGTGTTGGATTCAAAACATCCCATAACTCCACTTTTTTATGAAACATTATGATGAGAAACTGTTCCATCCTGGTAGTGAACATTTCCTAGGGGAGATGAGACACAAACACTAGATCATCAGAGGCTGTCAAGTCATTCGTCAGCATCAACATCAGTGTCAAGGCTGTCAGAAATGGAGAGCCAATCCAATCATCCCTAAAATGGCAGATCTTCCACCAGCTCATCTTAAACTGTTTGAGCCCCCCTTCTGGTGCACAGGGATGGACTGTTTTGGACCTTTCACACTGAAAGTCAGCTGTTGCTCAGAGAAAAGATGGGGCATACTTTTCAAATGTTTAACAACATGCTGCATACATCTGGAACTCCTTAACAGTATGGATGCAGATACATTCTTAATGGCCTTTAGAAGATTTATCTCATGCAGAGGAAAACCCAGTGAACTCCTTTCAGACTGTAGGACTAACTTCAGAGCAGGTGAAACAGAGTTGAAAAATGCATTTGAGGCTATGGTACCAGGCTTGAAAAATCAATTGGCTCATTCCCAAGTGAATTTTCAGTTCTACCCTCCATCAGCCACTCATTTTGGTGGAAGCTGGGAATGAGCGATAAAATCAGTTAAAATGGCCCTCCAAGTTGCATTAATAAACCAACCAACAAGAGAAACAGTCCTTCATACAATCCTTATTGAGGTTGAAGGCATTCTGAATTCTAAACCTCTTGGATACATGTCCTCTGGCCTTGTTGATCCAGACCCAGTGTCACCAAACATGCTGCTAATGGGGCAGCCAGCCTCCTTTCGTCCCCAAGCAATGTACTGTTCAAGTGAAATTCTAGGTAAGAGAAAGTGGCTCTAGAGTGAGATCTCAGCTAATCACTTTTGGACAGCCTTCATCCACTATTACCTTCCAAACCTTCAAACTAGACACAAATGGGAAACTGAAAAAGTAGTCTGGACTCAGGTCAGGTTGTGATGGTGATTGATCCTCAGCATCCTTGAGTACTATGGCCTGTTGGAAGGATAACTGAAACCTACCCTGGAAAAGATGAAAAGGTCTGCAGTGTCAAGATCATCATTCAAGGTGAAGAGTATACATGTCCTGTCTCCAGATTAATTCCACTCCCTGAGATCACTGAAAACTAAATTGAACTGTGACGTATTTGCTACAGAGATGCAGGGGTGGCTGTAAGAAAATGCAACTCTCCTCTCATTGCCACAAGGAGGAACCAGGGGATTATGTCATCAGGTAGCACCTCCTACCTTTTAAATAGAGGCCTAGTAGAGGCCTTCAGTCCTTTGCCTCCGTTGTCTGCTATCTGCAGGCATCCGCTTTGTTCCCTGGTGTTTGCCATGTGTCTTTTGAATGCACAATGTAAGTAGATTTTTTTCCTTTATTTTCCTTGATTTATTGTGCTAATACTTTAAATATAATTATTATTTATATAAGATAAAGTTAAGACAGTTAAATTTGTGTTTGGCTTATAATTATTTGGACATTTACAAATAATGTGAATGCATTTAAATATAATTAAGATGAAATGAGGTCTGCACCATACTTTAATTTTTCCTAGAACCATGGCATGACCTTAAACTTAAACTTTAAACTAAATAAACACAAGATAAATTGGAACTCTGCCTCCTGGTGGTTTGTGGCTCCAGTTTGAACCTTCATATCCACAACAAAGATTATCTCTAGGCGCTTCATAATTTAAGGCTGAAGCCTCTGACTATACGGAGGGTAGACCCACACAGTATCACAGTATAGATGACACAGAATTTAATGCAGGGAGGAACAGGAAGCTCAGTGACCCCCACCGCAAAGCAGCCTAGGTCTATGGTGCAGAATTAAGGGTGGGTTCAGCATCACCTGATCTAACCGTAACTATCCGCTTTGTCAAAGAGTAAAGCTTTAAGCTTACTTTTAAAGGTACAGTATGTCTGCATCCTGGACCCAGACTGGGAGTTCGTTCCACAGGAGAGGAGCTTGTACCATGAGTAGGCCTGCACTCTGAGAGCGAAGAGTCAGTTATAGTTAAGAGTTAGTTATAGTTAATAATTAGTTATAGGATGGTGCCTTATTGTTTAGGGCTTTGTAAGTTAAGTGGAGAATTTTAAATTCTATTCTAAATTTTACAGGTAGACAACAAAGAGAAGATAGTATTGTAGAAATATGATCTCTCCTTCTGACTCCAGCTAAGACTTGTGCTGCAGCATTTTGGATCAGCTGTACATTTTTTATAAATTTATTTAGACATCCTGCTACCAGTGAGTTACCATAATCCAGCCTAGACTTTTTCTGCATCACCTTGGAACAGAATACTGTATTCCGAATTTTGGCAACATTACAGAGATGAAAGATAAATTATAGATGTCATAACCCACGCTGACGGCTTTGGGCCGTGGGTAGGGAAAATAATGGCATCTGTCTGTTTGTCTGTATGCGCTGTAACTTAATAATAGTAAGTGCTGGGATGACCAAACTGTATGTTAATATTGATCTTGACTCAGCCTGATCATCCATTCATTTTGGCACAAAAAGGTCAAGGGTCAAGGTAACTAGGTCAAGAAAGGTTAGAATGAATTTTCATCTATCCTGACTGTACTATTGGAGCTAGGAGCAAGAAATGTTAACACCGGTTAGAATAGAGTCTTTTTCACCCCCTGCAGGTCAAATGGCCTTGACCTTGCATTTGACCTCAAAGATCAGTAGGGGTCAACTATAGATCACAAATTCACCAAGTTTGAAATTTACTTGATGGTTTATAATTAAATGCAAATGAGTGAATTGACACTGAACATGGCATAAGAACTGTACTTATATTTATCCTTAAATTCCAAACATATACTGTAGTTCATGTTATGAACAATGGGGACTTGTCGCTAGAAACTGAAAGTGAAACTAAAATGATGCAAAAGCATCTTTCAACTTTTCATTTTCAAAACAAAGCCATTTCATTCAATATTAACATCTTTAATATCTATAATATGACACTGTTTGCATGTAGTCAAACTGAATTCATTGAAAATAATTTGACTTGTCTTCTTTTGTCTTTTTTTGTTCTATTAAAATATATGATCTCCTGTTGAAGGTAAATAAATACATATCAATTATGTTTACTGACCTGAACAGTTGACACTGTTACTCACTGATGATATTTTGTTTCAAATGTTTGCACCAGTTTGCTCTATAAATGAACATTTATAATGTGATGAGGGCTACAGGAGGCGGGGTCTGCACCTCTGCTCAGTGACTTCTAGTTAGGGTGTGGATTACTTAAATTCCTTGGTCCAAAAAGAACAACTTGTATGTACAGACACAGCTAAAACCATAATTATTATTTAATTCCGTGGGCTGTAACATTAACACCCCATCGCTGTCCTTCCTAGCCTTAGATCACAGGAAGCTGTTTAAGTGAAATCCAAACTCTGCAGGAATGTTTTCCATCTCCTCTCCTGTGATAAAGGAAGCAGTGACTGTGGAAACCTTCAAATTGAAACTCATAGCCTATCTGTGGTGCTGGTCGCTGACCTGAGCTCAGCAGCAGCAGCAGCAGTGTGTCCCGACTCAGACAGCTCTGCTCTACAAACAGGTCAGCGGGGGCTGCATCCTGCCTCCCCCTCCTCTTCATACACTCCTCCTGCTGCACTGACACACTCACTGTTCTCACCACTATCTGAGTGTGTGTGTGTGTGTGTCTGTCACAGTGTGTCCTCCAGGTGTTGGATGGAGGTGTTTCTCCCACCGTGGACGACAGTGATGCAGAGCAGCTATCCACCATACTAGGTCTGGATAACTCAGATCTCTTTATTTTATGTTTTCTTGGAGCTTTTCCTCACACTGCCAGGTGTTTACCATGAGGAAGTCGACCAATAGATGGCAGTGTTGGTCATTTCATTTCAACACTGAAGCACCATATTTAACTGAATAGAGCAGAAAAACAACATATTAAAGGATGAAACTGAGGATTGAGCTCATTTTGAATGTGACATCAGTAACACATTTCAAAACCAGATGAACCAGGGTGATGCTCCCCATGCTGTGTCTTCGAGTCTTCTGTTACCAACACTGTCAGCATCTGTGAACTGAGGGGACCAGCTGGTGTCATTTTTAAAGTGGAATGTTTTCCATTCGTGTTGATGTCAGATTCCAGATGCTCAACCGTTCAGCATCTCCTGTGTCATATTTTATGTTTCGTCCATTCATCCATCCATCCATCCATCCATCATCTTCCACTTATCCTGGTCATGGTCTTGGGGGCAGCAGCCTAAGCAGAAAAGCCCAGACTTCCCTCTCCCCAGCCTCCTCCAGCTCCTCTGAGGGGTCCACCAGGTGTTTCGAGGACCCCCAGCATGTCCTGGGTCTGTCCCAGGGCCTCCTCCAAGGTGGAGCTAGTTTTGGCAACCAGGGATTAGACCATCTGGGCCAACTTCAGCTGCCACCCAAACCACACAGCACCGGACCCTTACAACCCTTACATCTGGTGGTGGGCACACAGGAAGACAGAGTCATAAGGGTGTTCTGAATCACTCTTAGTCTGACCTGTCACCTAGGACCAGTTTGTCTTGGGAGACCCTACCAGGGGTAAATTACCCCTGACAACATAGCTCCTAGGATCACTCACGTACACAAACCCATCTACCATGATAAGGTGGTGATTCAAGGAGGGGATTTTATGTTTCATAATGCTCCAAACATGTCAGGACTGCACCAGGCCAGTTCAGCACCAGGAGCTGCATTGGTGGAATATGTGCACAATGTGTTTGGACATTGTCTGGATGAAATAAACAAGGCCTTCACTGGAACAGATGGCGTCTACTTGGCAGCACATGTTGACCCAAAACTTGCACTGTTCATGAGCGCTGCCTTGTCATTGGTGTACACAGGATTGAAAGTTCTGTTTCACCTAAGTCCAGTCAGGAAGGAGAAGTGTGACATGGTTAAAATCTGCAGCAATAATAGTTAATATTAGTGTCCTGGCAATGTTGTCATGAAACATGTTGCTGCATCAAATTCTAAATGAGCATCTAATTTATAAATAATAATGAAAGAAGATGCATTGATGGATGGATGGATGGATGGATGGATGGATGGATGGACTCAATTAATTCAACCAAAACTCTTCACTTCAGTAGCTTCAGCCTTTTTTAACAGACTCAACAGTGCTTTCATGAAAAACATGAAATAAAAAAAGTCCAACTACTGAGAAGTAGCTTCAAAAAGACTCAAAATATGTAGCTTTATCTGAGCACCCACTCACTGAACAACGTTCTGTTAAAATTATTCAGTCAATTATTCAAGCATTAATCATAAGGATGACATAATAATCAGAACATTTCAGTAACAGCCAGGAAGGATACTCGCTCATCACGATGCTCTCTGTGACCTCTGTGAATTTCTTTTATATTGTGTGGTCACATGATAGCTCCACCAGCTTATTCTCTTCATTGCTTGGCAACATGACGCTTTCCATGTCAATTCTAAAGGGGTCACCTATCCAGTCGTCGTCCGCCTGGTTTTGGGTAAAGTAGTCATTAATCCGCTGTAGAAGTTTATTCACATGTATCATGATAGTTTTCTTCATTACATTTTTTTCTGCCATGTCTAGTCGCTGTCCCTCATGATAGGCATTGAGGAACATGTACAGTACAACCGCTTTTTACAAACATGACTTGACGACAAGGAAATCTTTTTTTAAAGCATCAAATTTTTCACACTGCTCAAAAATGTTGTGCCTTTTCCCCTGCACAGACACATTTAAAGTGTTTAATTGGTCAAACACATCATCAAGGTAAACAACGTATACAAGTCACACAGTGTTACTAAACAGGTCTGGAAGAAGAGAAATGTTCTGAGCTGTGATTTCAGCTCATAGTTCATAAAAACGGGACAGTACTTTTCCACTCAAAAGCCAGCACACATGCTCACTACCAAGATCTGGCACAGTTTTTGAAAACATGGGGTGTTCTTTGCACTCCGTTTAATGTAGTTTACACTTGGGCATCTTTTAATGTTCCATGAAGCACTGGTACCATATCCTTTATTGCTAGAGCTTCCCCATGCATAAAACAATAGTTCCAAGTAGCATTCAGAGCTTTGTCACAACCACTGAGGTTTTTCCAGTCATGGAGGTATCAGCTGTGATACCAACACATGTCCCAGCTTAGACCAATACATTCAAATACCAGTCCACAGACCTGGAAATGTCCTCTGCAGTCATGGTAGGAGGGAGATCTCTTGTGCACAACAATTGTTCCTGTTAGCCTCGTCCCACATGTCTGACAGAAACGAGTAAAACTCCTTTGTTTGTTATGTCTGTAAATTTGTCCATTTATAAGACAACATGACCGCTTGTCTTAATGTAAGCTGTGTCTGTTGTTTCATGTCTTCAATTCACCTACTTATTGTGCCATTTGACAGAGGTACAGTTTTTAGGTAGTTCATTCACTGTGGACTGATCCAAAACCTCTCTGACCATGTCCACAGCTGCAGGTAAGATGACTCTGTAGTGGTGAGGGGCTTCTTTAACTTCTCAGTACATTGTGTCACCTGGTAACATGTACAGAATGCATGTTCTTGCTTTTACCCTGACGAAGTAAAACACTTTAGTGATGTCGTTGTCTTCATGCTTTCATGTCCAACAACTCGCTGCACAAAATACACTGAGGTTATTGGGGTAGGATTATATCTCATTTAGTGTGCGTTGTAGCTGTGTGTCCACATGCTCAATTAGCATAGGTAAACAAACTTTGTGAGTCTTCTTCTATGGTGTGAAATGGCAGGTGTCCACTCACATTACAGGGCATTATCACCACCTACTGTTAAGGAGTGTGAAGAGATGACATACTGTACTGTTGATTTTTTTCTTAACATTTTTTTGCCCAGGCAAAGCCTTGTAACCCTCTGAACATGGGTCACGAACCAGTTGAGAATCACTGCTCTATTGCACCCCCACACCATTACAGATGCTGGTTTTTGACTCACCTTTGTTGAAGCATGTTATTGGCGTTATAGTAAAACCTGTTCCACTCTAATGAATCTACAAAGTGAATGTGCAGCTTCAGCTCAAGTGCAGCTTCAGTTCACCAGATGAGGAGCTGAAGCTACACGTTTCACTTTGTACATAGACTGTGCACTAATGCAGCCCCGTGGCCAGTGTTTGATAAAAATGGTAGATGAATTTGTCTGCAGGTGCACTAAGTTCTTTGTTCTTGTTAAGATGAGCTGTCTGGTTATGATTCCACATAACACAGACACTTCTTGATTAAAGCTAGTAAATGGAACAGTGGTCTGTTATGATCCTATTTGCACAAGATGAAATGGGCTGGCATGGAGCAGAAGATGCAACAAAATCTGAACATGTGCTGACTTCTGTTGCTGCAAGAACAAGACCATCAGACAATTTTATCACGGAAAAATAAGTTCAAACATTTTATTAATAATTGGCTTTTAACTGCCACTGTCAAATATTTTGCCTTCTTGTCAAATGAGGCACAGATGAAGCACACAACTGCACAACTAATGAACTCAGTTGGTAAAATCAATATTCTGTATTCTGTTTTTATTTACATTTGCCACAGTGTCCCAGCTTCATTGGAATTGCAGGTGATGTGATGAAGACTTTATATGAAGAAATAGAATATCTACAGTTCAAATGTTCCAACAAAAAATTATCAACATGTTTAAACACTTATATTTATTAACACTTATAGTAATCACATTACTGTAGCGTGTCATGAAGAAGCCAATAAATCATGTCAAAATCATCATATTCATATTAGAAAATGTACCTGAACCCTGTGTACCTGATGTTTCAACCGCAGTTCGGATGGTTTATCTGAATAAGGAGTTAGAAGACATTTGTGTCCAGCTGGACACTTGTATGTGGACACATGATTATCTATCATGACATTACATGATACACTTTGTGTTGATCCTAGATTGATTTGGTAGTTTACATTTAAGCAACTATTATTACAAATATCAGGACACTAGTGATAATGACAGGACGGTGTGAGATTAGGGATGAATGGACACTATTTCCCATGATGCATCCTGTTCTTTTAAAACCTCCTTGTGGTGAGGCGACTGCATTAACCACTGCACCGACCTGCACAACGTAAGGATTAGCGAAGGGGAGGAGGAAAATGGATGGAACTGAGGAATTAATGGACTGAATGTTACCCCAACTCGCACCTGTCCATCCTGTAAAAAAAAACACCGGAAAGGAACAATTTTCACTTTCTTAAGACTGGATACATATTGAAGTGAAACTCCAAGCAACAAATCACTGTACAGTAGTACGTCGCCATATGAACGCTTCCCCTTCGAAATATTTGCGGTACGAAAAAATTTTGGCCAAAATGCGTCCCAGCAACCGCAAAAATCATCTTGTTACGAAAGAGATAGATCCGGAAGTAAACTATGACCCACCCAGAAATGACTGTGATGTTCCCAGAAGTGATACCCAAACTAGTAGCTAGCTAGCTGATATCAGCAGCTACAAACCTACCAATGTGCTAACAACAATACAGTTGCCTCAGACATTGGTAAACAAAAGCCTACAAAATGCATGCAAGCCCACGAGATGCGTGCATCACACAATGCTAAACCAGAGTTACTCCAGTGGCGACAACACAAAATCAGCTTAATTACAGGCACATGTACCCAAACCACGGTCCACAGCATGTGCTAATACCAGAAGCTACTAAGGTAGCAATGTGCTAATAACAATGGTCAGTCAACATCGGTAAACACAAACTACAGTACAGGGAACTCAGACCGAAAACACACACGCCACGTCAACTCGAACGGTCCACAACTAATTTCCACACACACACTTTACTGCACTTTACCGACATACACAGTAATACAAAGCCAAAAAAGGAACACAATCAAACTCACTAAGCCAACTCACACTGCCTTGCTTCATTAACATTGAGCTAACTAGCTGTTAGCCATGCCGACTCGAAACAAACCACAGATTATTTTCACACACCGAAGCACACAAAACACTCGCTAACACTATGTTTCATGTCCCGGTCGAACGTCCCAGAAGTTGGGGTTATTCACTCTCAATTCTAAGATCCCAGACGAGTCCTCAGTTGTTACGAGTTTACCCTCTCGGTTAGCTTACGATTGCTATGATTCCATTCCTGGACAGATAGGCTGGGCCTGCACCCAGTGAGCTGAGACACACAGCATCAGCCAAGTCATAAATCAAGGGAAGACAACATTCTAAATCATTTTATAACCAATTTCATGCATTATTTTCATATGATGAACATAACTAAGCATATAGTTAAGCCTAGATCAGGAAAACCCTTAATCATTCCTTAGTTCTGCTACATAGTCGTAGGCTGCGGGGGGAATGTGACAAACTGAGCTTTTCTTTCCACCTCTCATTATCTCCCTTTTAGCTCTTCCTATACCTCTGTCTTAGACCTCCCTCCTTTTCTCCCTCCTCCTTCTTCCTCCTTGTCTCTCCTCATCTCCTCCTCCTCGTCTCTCTTGTCTCTCCTCTCCAGTCACCTCATTGTATTGCAAGTGATTATACTGTGATACTAACTTGCATCTTCCCCGGAGTTTTGTGCTT
>JAQQAE010019664.1:0-10870 GCA_029823295.1 Pseudamia nigra | reverse complement strand
GGACTATGTCTCTCGGCTGGCCTGGGACCACCTCGGGGTCCCCCCAGAGGAGCTGGATGATGTAGCCGGGGAGAGGATAGTCTGGGACTCCCTGCTCCAGCTGCTGCCCCCGCGACCCGACCCCACGGATAAGCAGTAGAAGATGGATGGATGGAATAATAATAATAATAATAATGGATAGGATTTATATAGTGTTTTTCTGGACACTCAAAGACGCTTTCCATTGATTCCATTATTCATTCACTGGTGATGGTAAGCTACATCTGTAACAACAGCTACCCTGGGGCAGACTGACAGAAATGTGGTTACTAATCTGCACCAACAGTCTCTCCGACCACCACCAAACTTTCACTCATTCACATTCATACAAGGCAAGATGGGTGAAGAGTCGTGTCCAAGGACACAATGTCAATGATGAAGACAGAGTGGGGTTTGAACCTGACCTGCTCTACCTCCTGAGCCACTTTTGCCCCAAGAAGGCAAGAAATGATACAAAACCAACTCTAGACAAGGGAAATAGTTGAGTGTGGAAAACTGTCATCAAAGTACAATGTGGCTACTTTGGACAAGCTAAAAAAGAAATCATGTTCTGGGTCATTTACTACAATTCTGTCAGAATTTTGATGTCTTTAGTATTAAGGCACAATGTTGAAAATAATAAAAGAATAAAGTAAAACCACTGAAGAAGAAGGGGTGTCCATACTTTTGACTGGTAATGTACAATCAACAGCATCTGTAAAAGTTTTCATAAGAAATAGACTTGAGAAGGTGAGAAGAAACGTATGACTGTATCACTTTTTCAGTGTATGACTTCTCCTATTTTTGTGCTTGTTTTTTCACTCCAAGTGCTCCACTATCTCCCCCTGTCATTTTGTGACAAGAACTCACCTGTGAATAATGCATGAGGAGCAGCACATACGATTACGCTGGTTAAAAAGTAATGAGGCATTGCCATAATAAAAGGTTGTCTTGCATTGTTTTACCAAGTGTTTTTTCACACCCATTTTGTTGCTGGCCCTGAGTTCGCATGAAAGCGCATTCTTGTCGCTCCTGACAGAGCACAACAGTAAGAAGGAGAAAACAAGAAAACAAAACCATGGCCCATGGAGCAGGTGGTTAGAAAACAGGCACCGCAGAAGCCTCCCTCTGCAACCCCCCACCCCACCCCAAGCACGGTGGCATGATCTAGCCCAGGCTATGAGCTGTCAGTGGGGGCTTTTCATGTCTGAGCTCGGGAAAGATCAGTAGACTCCCCGTCTGAGCTCCGAGCCCTTTGATAATCGATGGAGCTTACAGTGGTGCTTTGTAACGACAGCGACCGTTCATGGCCCAATCAAGCTGCTCCGCTGTCCTCTCTTGTTTGTTCCCAGGATTGTGCAGCCTATTTCCTGTTTGACTTAAAATGAGGCCTTGTGTTTTATGGGCACGCCAGTGTTGACAGCGAGAACATACGTTGGTATTACAAAGCTCCTCTTTTTTGAGTTTCTCTACAATATGTGTTTTCAGCATCACATTGTTTTCGGTGTAGATGGTTCAGATATAAAAGACAGCTTTCACACAGCCTACGGTTACTGTACATCCTCTGACACACACTGACTTTGGTGGCACTGAGTTAACTTTGACAAAGGAGCATTATTATGTCATTAGTCCATATTCGTCCCCTGTGATCCATTGGACACATTCAATTTTTTAAGTTTAACTTTTACAATTATAAAGAAAAGAGATGGATGGTAATGAATTGCTATTAAAGGAGCCATATTTAGTCTTTGAACTTTACGAGGACACGTCAAAAAGTTCATAGAACTCAATGTACAATATATTTTTGCTCTGACTTTAAACCACTGGAAGATGGTGCCATTGGCTTTAGACAGAATGAGAATTCAGCCATTGCATCCATGCACACATACAGTGCTGTGAAAAAATGTTTTCTGCCTTCCTGATTTCTTACTTTTTTGTATATTTGTCACACTTAAATGTTTCAGATCATCACACAAATTTAAATAAAACATTTAAGAAAACACACACTAACACAAAATGCAGTATTTAAATGAAGGTTTTTATTTTTAAGGGAAAAAAAAATCCAAACCTGCATAGCCGTATGTGAAAAAGTGCTTGCCCCTAAACCTGATAACTGGTTGGTCCGCCCTTAGCAGCAACAACTGCAATCAAGTGCTTGCGATAACTGATAAGGAGTCTTTTACAGCACTGTGGAGGAATTTTGTCCCACTCATCTGTGTAGAATTGTTATAATTCAGCCACATTGAAGGGTTTTTGAGCATGACCTGTCTTTTTAAGGTCATGCCTCAGCATCTCAATGAGATTCAGGTCAGGACTTTGACTAGGCCAATCCAAAGTCTACATTTTGTTTTTTTAAGACACTTGCTGGTGTGTTTTGGATCAATGTCCTGCTACAGAACCCAAGCGTACTTCAGCTTGAGGTCAGGAACAGATGGCTGGACATTCTCCTTCAGGATTTTTTTGGTAGAAGCAGAATTCATGGTTCCATTTACCACCACAAGTCTTCCAGGTCCTGAAGCAGCGAAACAGCCTCAGACCATCACACTACCACCACCATATTTTACTGTTGGTATGATGTTCCTTTCATAAATGCTGTGTTACTTTTACACCAGATGTAATGGGACACACACCTTCCAAAAAGTGCAATCTATGTCTCATCAGTAAACAGAGGATTTTATCAAAAGTCTTGAGAATCATCAAGATGTTTTCTGGTAAAACCAGGATGAGCCTTTTTGTTCTTTCTGGTCAGCAGTGGTTTTCATCTTGGAACTCTGCTATGCAGGACATTTTCACCCAGTCTCTTTCTTATGGTGGAGGTTTGCAGTTGTTTGGTTGTTGTTGTGGGGTTTTTTGTGACCTCTTGGATGAGTCGTCACTATGCTCTTGGGGTAATTTTGATCCTAGGAAGGTTAACCACAGTTCCATGTTTTCTCCATTTTTGGAGTCCCAAAAAACTTTGGAGTCCCAAAGTTTTAGAAAGTGGTTTATAACCATTTCCAGACTGATAAAGCTCAATTACTTTATTTCTTATTTGTTCCTGAATTTAATCACAGTTAACTTATGTTTTAACGGGAGCAAGCATGTTTTCACACAGGGCCATGTAGGTTTGGATTTTTTCCCCCTTAAAAATAAAACACTTAATTTAAAAACTGCACTTTGTGTTTACTTGTGCTTTTTAAAATTTATTATTTAAAATTGTCTGATGATCTGAAACATTTTAGTGTGGCAAATATACAAAAAGTAAGAAATCAGGAAAGGGCAAACACTTGTTCACAGCACTGTACATCAGTGTTCAGACCATAAGGTAAAGTGGACAAATGTGTCCCTGAATGCATTCAGAATGATCAGATAGAAATGGCCTCAAATCTTTTATTAGTGCTGATTGCATGTGATTAGATTTCATTGCATTTGGCAGGAAGGACTGAACAGGGCCAGTAGTGCAGAAACGATGTCCTTATGTATGTTTAACATTAAAGTTAATGTATATATGTGACAAAAATGTATGATTTTACAACATGCATTTCATTGATCAATAAATTTTGAGCTGGAGCAGTCTTTTCAAAACTTGGCCACAAGGAAAAAGTGACTATTTAATGAGATGTTCGAGAATGACTATTGACCAACTTGTTCTGTAGTTTTTCACAAAAACAGACAGTATAGAGATACATTTACTTTTTAATGCATTTCAGGGCTTGTACTTTTGTATTCAGTGAAAAAGTCAAATAATTACTTATACTTCATTGGCATTGTATGAACTTTTGCCCCCCTCTGAAAGTTAATATTGGAAGTTTTGCATGTTGACACCAAAATCAATCAACACAATTGAACCAAAGCTTTAAGTGGACAAAAGCTGCTGAATACCGAACATTTTTAAACAATTCAAGAAAATTGTTGTTTGATGATGACGAAGAGGATGAAGAAGCTTGCTACTTCATATTATCTGTGGAACATATGGGAAAAGAGGATATGATAATTTATAAAGATATTAAAAAAATGTGTGAACAATGGCCCCTCGCATAATGTTTGGTATTCCCTCACCTCCAAACTACAGTATTTTTATCCAAGAAATACATTATTCAGTGGCTGTGAATCTAATTAAGAATTGAACATGCACAGATGTTGATCTTGACCTCCTGTGAGTGTGGTGTGTTGTATGTATATGCATCGGCAACTGACACGTGTCTCTTTTTGCATGTGAGCATGTAGCTCTTGGGTGTGTCAACATCAAACTGCACAGACATGAAGAATGGCACCCTCTCTGCACACCAAGGATAGCCTATTAAATTGTATTTATGTTTTCTACATTTGCATGTGTGTAGCGTATTTGTCACTGTACATTATAGTGTGTCTCAATGACATGGCACAAGAATATGATTCATATGATGACAGATGACAAGAACCTGTTCATTTGTTGCCCCCCTGCTTAGATAGATCTGTTTTAAAAGCCATCCAGATGGCAACATTGTGACATTTCCGCTGCCTGCTTGAGTGCATCATGCACATGTGTGCGTCCGTGTTTGTGTGTGCCTTTACTTACTCTGCTTTAGGAAACCCACTGAACAGGACAAATAGTACAATAACACAAATAACATGTGGAGAATGAGAAGAACAGGGGAGACCAAACTAATGGATGAATGAGTAGAGAGCAGATTGATTCAATAGGACGGATATAAAGAGCCCATGTGGTGGGGGCACACAGTGTTCTCACAGAGATCAAACCCCCTATGGTTCCGTTGATATTTACAAGCCACTTTTATCCATTCAGTTGTGTCTGTATAGTAGAGCTATATGATCATAAGCTCATTTTTTGTGAGTAGGTGTGTTTGTGTGTACTCGTTCTTACTGTACATGCCTATGTAACATTTGTATTTGATCCATGTTCTCCTCAGCACCTCTTACCATGTGTCAGCCCCTGTCCCCTTCACTGTCCACACTGTTACACCTTGTTCAAATGTAGATTCATTGGACGTAGACACTTCTGCAGCCTTTACACATACTGCACATTAGTGGACAAAGTGACCGTAATGTCACCCACTGGTTTCTGAATGGCTGTTTTGAGGCCAATCAGGTTTTCACTTCCTACATGACATTTTGGAGCCAAAACAGGATGCAAGCATTTTTGGATGAATGGTGCAGAGGGAAGTCTAGGCATCTCTGCTTAGGCTGCTGGCCCTGCGACCCTGACCAGGATATGCGGAAGATGATGGATGGATTGCAGTAGAGCTACAGGAACTTTGTTTTTCAGGGGTCTTATTGGTAAGTTAATGCAAACCATTAGTTTACTGACGTGGTAAAATTTCACCAAGCATTGCTAAACAAAGGTATGATGATGATGATGGTGTTGTTAGTGTAAACACCCACTGCAGTTGAGTGTATCGCAGGTAAATCTATACTCTATTGAATATACAGAAGATACAAAGGTCCAACTGGGTCCGACTCCAATGGTGGGTTGAGTTGCCATAGCAACATATCAATCAAGCCCCAGCATTGCAGCAATTTGTTGGATTATCGTCCGCCAAAGAGGTTGTGTTTTTGCTGGTGTTTGTCTGTTTTTTCTTTTCTTTGCACAATAACTCAAAAAGTTATGAATGATTCTGATGATGATTTTTTTGTGCTGACCAATCAAAAATGAGCTGCCTTGGTGGAGATCTGCACTCTCCAAGTGCTTTCTAGTTTGCCATAATATCTTAATAATGGAGCAAAAAGTTATAGATGGACCATTAGATCACATATTAGAGTATCCAATTAAAATGTTTGAGACCATGATGACACTTAACAAAAATTTACTCACTTAGGACTAGATCCACAAATGTTTTGTGTTGATTTAGCGTGTAAAAAAGGTGTGCTATAGCAATGTAAAAATAGCATGTAATACACAAGCACTTGATAAGCACATGCCAAGGCTGAAATTTATGCAGACTGCTCGACAGTACAGACAGCATCACGTTACTGTGGTTCTATTTGCATAGATGCAAATGGATGCAAATGAGGGAATATTCAGACATTTGTCCCAAAATCCTTCCCTTTCTATGCAAATAAATCTCTGTTCTTATAGCATCTAATTCAGAAATAAATGCAACACAAAGTGCCCCTGATGCAGAAGATGTGATGTGACTTATGTGAAGAGTGGATGTGACTTATTAACTGCGCCAGGAGTTAATGCACACAGCCCTGAGGATGCTGTTATCAGCTGTGAGCAACATTTTTTTCAGTATTAGCTGATATTCCACACACAGTCAGTGACACCTAAACAATACTGGATGTTTTATTATTTTAAACAGTCTTCTGCCTTTTTCTGCTTTTTTCATTATTTGAAACATTTCTCACACTTCCCTTTATTAATCCAGATTCTAACAGTAGCACACACAACATTAGTGATCATCAGATCCTGGTGATCAGGCATCATAATAAAGTAATCTGCTGCGCTGTGTGTAAAAATTATCTTAATGGAAAGACCAACTGTGACATAGACAAGATCAATAATCCCGGATACATCCCAGCCATTTCTAACCTGCTCAAATAACCAACAAGACCAGGAAATGAACCAAAGTGTACAGTAAGAGCAACAGTGCAACCAAATCACTCATAAAAGAAACAAATAAATGAGAGGACATAAATAATTGTTCATTACGTACCGAAGAGGCAGCGGCTCAGTTCCCATAACTCATGATGCCACAAGTGGACACACATCCTGTCTTCATCAGTCTGTGCCCATGTGTGGAGAAACACTGGGCTCTAATGTAATACTCTATAACAGCGCTCAGGTTCAGCATTGTGTGAGCATTTGGTGCACCTGCATATCATTAACCCTAAACTTTAGCGAATCGGTCGCAAAAAAAGCACACTGCCCATGTTAAAGCAATATAAAATCCATCGCTGTTTGCCCTGAGTATTTTCAGAGCTGTCAACAGTAGTATTAAAACTTTAAGTTAC
This sequence comes from Pseudamia nigra, assembly GCA_029823295.1. Classification (NCBI taxonomy): domain Eukaryota; kingdom Metazoa; phylum Chordata; class Actinopteri; order Kurtiformes; family Apogonidae; genus Pseudamia; species Pseudamia nigra. Next base: position 3,919 of record JAQQAE010019664.1, on the reverse strand, counting down.
TTCCACATCAGCCACACAGCACAGCTCCGGTCATTGTCCGCTAAGCCTTTATAAAATCTTAGTGTCAGAACCTAAAATGAATCACAGACCAGCTGTTACTGGCTCTCCAGGTGGTAGAGTTAAATACAAAACATGATATATTAAGTCATGTTCTTAGATTGTAATCAAAGAGATCTTTTCTGCAAAGCTTTCACCCGTTCTCTTGCAAACCCGGGCCTGAAAATGGGACTGAAATGCTAAAACGATGAGTGTGACATCTGGGATTCACTCACCCGCAGTCTCATTGACCAACGTTAAAATGAAAATACAAGGAACGGTTCATAAATTGTGAATTCACCAAAGCCTTTCAGACTGCTTTTTTCCTCCTGTAGAGAAGTATGCTATCACAAAATAAAATGTGTTTTAAGTGTAGTGCCCTTGAGCATCTCATTCTATTGATGATGTTTCTAACATTGCTTATCAGTGTTAAAGGTGACTGACTGATGTTACTGCTTGAGTCCAGACTGACGTGTCAGCTTTTTCATTATAGTTGTGGATGAGGCATCAAAATGCATTTATTCAACCAGGTAGTAAAAATGTATTCAAAAATATATTTTATTAAGTTTGAGTTCCAGAGTGACGCCAAATTTCTCTTTCAGGTCATGGGCTGAAGAGGTCTGGGAAACAATGTTCTATCATGTAAAGAATTACTGTGACTCAAGAATCTTTAGCTTTAACATCCTGTTTGTTAAGCATTCTGCCCTGTTTACATTACACACACTTAGAGGCAAAATGTTTGCCTGCCTCCAGATCTTCCCCTCTTTATTGCTATCCATCACTCTTTCGATCTCCCTCCACGTCGGCTTTAGTCTCTTCTCATTTAATGTCTGCTGTGGGTTGGTCAGATCAATAGTGTAGACCAAACATAAAGACGTGGACATGCACACTATGCACTGAGGGAAAAGGGGAAATCACACATAAAAGAAAAAATATCTGGTCCTTTGTATAGCAATCATAGAGGCTCTCACTGTAAGGATGCAATTGTTTCTCACATCACTTTGGTAGCACTTGTTAAAGACAGAAAAATAGATACAGTCAAGATAAAAAGGAAACAAAATAAAATGATTGAGTATACAGCCAGTCAACGAGACCAAATTTATTCACATACACTCCATCAGATACAGAGAGCAGAACACAATTATCATCTTTTAAATGTGCATGAGTGGAGTGGAGCTGAGGTAAAATGACTTGTGTCATGTCTGCAGATCACTAGTGGCTGATGGCCTCTGCACATCGCCCCGAGCAGCCTGCATGTAGCTGTGTTCACGGCTTGTGTAAAAAACTTGATTATGACTTTTTATTTTTTCAGATTTTCACTGGCCCTCATGCTGCAGCGGATGCGTCCAGTCACAGTTACTCAATTCCAGCCTCTGGACGATTAGGCACCATCTCACTCCAAGCATGTCCGATTCTTTTGCTCGCCTCGCACACAGTCACTGCTCCCCAGCTAGGTCAGGGGAGAGACGAGCTGGGGACTTCATTCCTTACGCTTCTGTCATTTAAATCAGGTCAGATGAGTGTCATCCTCCCTTCTCCTTTAAGAACATGGTAATCTGATTCTACTCATGGCTCTATCGGCTCTGCCTCAAACTCTCTGGGTTTATCCCCCAACTCCGTCTTTCTGTCTTCATCACAGTTGTGTTTTGATTGAATTCTGCCCTCTGGAATGGCTCTATAGGTCCCTGTGTGGTTATGTGCTGTTACCAACAGTCCTACTGTACATCTCCTCCACATGTTGCCCAAGCCACTCTCTTTGCCTTTATACTACAGTATATGCTCCCTCTCCCTGTCGGCCCAGCACTACCCTGTCACCTTGGATCACAGGGGAGGACTAAAGAGAGGGATAAAGGGGATGAAAACAAACACTGCCCTTGTAGCAACTTCAGTGCTTGCAATGAGTGTGTGTGCAGTTACATGTGTGAAGAGGAGGTGAAGGAGAAGTCGTCCAGTTCTACATATCAGAAAAAAATACCCGTAAAAACCGACCAGTTTTATAAGCAAAGCTTTTACCGCATTTCTGAATACTGATATTTCTGCCTCCCTTTTCATATGCACAGTGTTTCTACAATGTACCTGATGTGAACCTGCATTTAAATCACACATCACATCATGCAACCAATGAGCTCTCAAAACCAATGTCTCACCTAGATTAGAAGGTAAAGTCTTTCAGCATCATCTGTTACATTTGCTTACATATATGTAACATTTGCACATTCGTGCTCACATGAAGATTGTGATGGACTCTATAGTGCTTATTTGTTGATGTTAGCTACCTCTCACCCTAGCTGGTTTTGTGTACTGTTGCTCCTCTAGAGGAGCAGAAAAGAGGTAATAGTGCATTTTCCCCCTCATGAACTTTTCTCATTTACACAGAATTTTGACAGGCCTCTGCGTGTTTCCTACCTGGGTTATATGGGCAAAAACTTTCCCTCTACCTGGACCTTTCCCTGGAAAAAATACCTGGTAGGGAGGCAGGATATTGCAGATTACCGAGAATTCTTGGCGGAGCTATGTGCTGAAGAACGCTGATTGGTGGACCATGTCTAGCATTTTGCTCTTCCATACACAAAAGTCAGTATGCTGCTGCAAAGATATTTATTTAATTTTTACAAGCTAAACTTCGTTTGTTTAGCATTTGGATAATGTACCACAAGATAAAGAGAAACTATGAGAAGAGGATGGACGATGAGGTCCAGGCTCTTTACTGCATCTTTGCAGAACAAGACACTCAGCGGGACTTTGAGTCAGTGACTTGAAATTACTGAGTCCATAGGAAAATAGCCGACAAGCTGGCATGGCCTAATATCAGGCACACACCAAAACAAATTCATGAAAAGCCAAAGAAGCTGAAGCAGGATTACAAGTCCGGGTTGGAGCAGCACGACCGCCTCCTCCGACAAATCACAGACGGTCAAGGGGAGGAAATGGAGCTCCACCAGCTGACAGGCTGCTCTGAGAGAAACCCCGACTGTTCACAGTGTTCACTGACTCTTTTTTTGTGTGTGTTTGTAATCACACGGCACATTGTTTTTGCACCCTTTTATTTTTTATTTAATGTTTTATTAAAACATTCTGACCATATATCGCCTGTTCATTGGCATCACATCAAAATATAAGTACAGTATAAGCACATTTCAAGAATTGTACATACTGAATTAAATATAGGCAGTTGTGTAAAATCTGTGTGAGTATAAAACACACATTAATTGTAACTGCTCATTTTTTTTTTGTGGTAGTACCTTTTAACAAATCCATATTGTTCTGTGAGTCATGAAGCATTCCCCACACGTCATCATCCTGATTTGAATACATTTTCCCAAACCTTAGGATGACAAACACAAACCACACAGATTACCATGAATTCTTTCAACCAGGTAAACACATTCCTGGTAATAAACGTTCCTGGGAATGTTGGTGGAAAAGGAGCTAGTGACATACAGGCAGTTCCCGGGCTATTCGGCCTACGCCAATTTCGACTTTACGATGCCTGAGTCTCATCTGCTATGTTGTCTCCAGTCGCCACGTCATGTAGAGTGTCTGTGTTTGTGCTAATTTTCTCGGTATCCTCGCTTTTTTCACGGTCCTTTTTCACATCATGGCCCCAAAAAAGAAAGTAGGATCTTCTAGCGATGCTGCTCCAGCCAAGAGGAAAGCCATTATGGTGGAAACGAAGCTGGAAATCATCAAAAGGTCAGAGAAAGGCGGAACAGTCTGCTCGGAGAACGCGCGTCAGGCACGTCAGGTCCGTCAGGTCCGTCAGGCGCGCAGACGCGGCAGCCGCGCGTTCCCCGAACAGACGCGACAGCACGGCTCGTCTCCTCTCAAACACCCTATTGTCGAATCTATTCAAAATACAAGTCGCTCCGATGTATTTGTCGCT
>JAQQAE010019663.1:0-10870 GCA_029823295.1 Pseudamia nigra | reverse complement strand
CAAACTCCACACAGAAAGGCCCCACCACCCGGTGTTGGGATTGAACCCAGGACCTTCTAGCTGTGAGGCACGAGTGCCCTAACATAATTTTACATAATTTCCCTTTTTCTGGGGGGATCTTTGCATAATTTCCATGTTTTATGTTAGGGTTTATATCGTAAAAGACATAAGAAGGTGAAAATATTGTCAAAAATGTCAAAGGAGACAAAAAAATGTAACAACAAAAAAATGGTGTTAAAAGACATGACAAGAACAAAAGACAATAAGATCTAAATGACATAAAATACACAACAAAATTGTTGAAAAATTGACAAAAGTGGTGTAAAGATGCAACAAGACAAGATGCAGCCAGATGAAAATGTGTAAAAGACACAAGACAGATGAAAGGATTGTAACAGATACTACTTACAAAACAAGACAAAAACTATAAAAGAGACAACATGTTATAAAAGCATAGACACATTATTGGACAGAGTAAATGCAACATCACCCATTGGTTTCTAAACAGCCGTTTTGGAACCAAAAACAGGATGTAGCCATATTTGAATGAATAGTGGCGGAGCTACATGAGTGTAGTATGTCAGAAGTATTATGGGTAAGACGGCTAGCTTAGTAACTTGGTAAAACTTCAAGCACTGCCAAACAAAAATCATATCACAGTGTTGTTAAGCACAAATACAGTCGAGGGTCTGTCAGGTAAACCTAAGTTCAATTAAACAGACGTTATGACTATTTACTGTAAATCTCAATAATGGAGTAAAAAGTTCAACATGGAAAACCACTCATTCGAAGGTCCAAGTAAAATGTTTAAGAGCATGATGACTCATGACAAAAAATTTCAGCGTGAAGTCCAATGTAACTATGAATGTGACTGTGTTCAGGGCTTGTAGGAGCTGAAGAACGGAACCCCAGCATCCAGGGGAGGTTGCTAATACAACTTTAAAATTAATACCTTGGTCCTTGCCCACTGTGTAAAAGACGTAAAATGAAAACAAACTGGATTTTTAAAAAAAGTTTTAGAACTCCCCAATTTTTCCAGTTATTTTGTTGAAATTCAAGCAGTTCAAGTTCTGTGAATATCTTGAAATGGTGCAAAGTGCTAAACTGCCAGAGGTTTGATCAACCTCCACTGGTTCACAGCAGCTATAAGTTATTCATCCATGTCTTGTTCCCTGTAAAAAGGCCTGTTGTATAATTCTGAAATGTATGTTATATTCCAATTTTGGGTAACTTTTGTGTTTTTTTAAACTCTGGCAGTTCAGCACTTAACTTTGCACTATTTCAACTATTCTATTGAACTTGAACTGCTTAAATCTTAAAAAACTGTGGTCTTTTAAAACTTACTGGTAGTGTATATATCAGTAGCTACTTAAGACAATAAAACATACGTAAGATGTAACAAGACACACGTGTCAAAGATGGCATGCAGTAAGACACATCACACACCTGCAGTGTCTGGTTTCATAATTTAGTGCTTACTTTGTTCATTTCCTTTACTTTAATATTCTTTATCAAAGTAATAAAAAAAAACGAGAGCAATAATGTAATACATATAATCACTATGTTATCACTAAGTATTACTATGAATGTTAAAGGATCTCCTCTGTTTACTGTGTACCTGACTTTGCACTGTGGGATTTTAAATAAAAGCAGTGAATCTTTGGTATAGGACAGGAATCCTCTTAAGATGCACTCATTATCCTGTATTGGAGTACAAAGCTGTGCACACACATGGTATATACACACACAGACACTTTCTGCCAGGGGGGGTTGGGGGGCCAGGCAGTGGGGGTTGAGTGATTATAAGGAGATTAAAACAGGCAGGCCACATCAAACAGCCTCAAACACACAAGCCTCTCCGGGGGACGGTGTGTGTGTGTGTGTGTATGTTGGTGGTAAGATTAGCATTCAAGGGAAGAAAAGAAAGCAAAAAGGCTCCTATTAAAAATAATCACATGTGTTCCTACTCATTGTGTATTGAATTTGGCACATGGTTATAACATTTCTCTTTCAAAGGGTAGAGGAGGCGTCTGGCATCTTCAATATCTGTCACATCTTGCATATAATAATAATAATAACAATAACAATAATAATAATAATAATGAAACAAGCAAGCAAGATATTTCAGGGAATATCAATAGCATTTGTCCCCCCTAATGAAACAGCTTAAATCTGTGCTTTGCTGTCTTTTTTTTTTTTAACGAGTAATTTGTATCTTTATATATTATGGTAATTCACAGTATAGACCTATTTATCCGTTGTTTCCTTAATTATTAGTATTATGTTTCGGTTTGTTCGTGTTTCTTGATTTGTTGCCTATGTTGTTCATTTTAATTGATTATTGTGTTCATTTTTGTTGACTATGTTGCTTTTTTTATTTTCCAGAAAATGTTTTGTTACTCTTCCTTGTCTGGCTTGCTTTTTTTATTTGATTTAGATAATTCTGTTATCATTTGCCCAATTTGTCACTTATTTTGTTAATAAAAAAAAAAATCAGTTCATTTTGTTGCTTATTTTGTTCATTTTTTGTTAATATCTGTTCAGTTTCTTAATTTTGTTTTTTCTTGCTTATTTTGTTCTTTTTTCTGCATATTTATAGTCTTGTGCATCTTATTTTATTAATGATCTTTGTCTTATATATTATCTTTACATTTATTTTATTTTTTACATCTTTACTCATTTTATTGCTTATTTTGAATAGTTTATTGTTTACTTTGATCCCTTTATAAACTTATACTGATTAAAAATGTAATTAAATTAAATTAAAAATTCATTATAAACATAGATAATGTTCTATCCATCTATTCATCTTCCACTGCTTATCCAGGGAGTCGGGTCACAGGGCAGCAGCTTGAGCAGAGAAGCCCAGACTGCAGAGTCCCCCTAGCTCTTCTGGGGGGACTGAGGCGCTCCCAGACCAGCTGGGTCTTCCCCAGGGGCCTCCTCCCAGCGGGACGTGCCTGGAACACCTCACCAGGGAGGCGTCCAGGAGGTATCCGAGCCAGATGCCTGAGCCACCTCATCTGGCTCCTCTCGACGTGGAGGAGCAGTGGCTCCACTCTGAGCCCCTCCTGGATGACTGAGCTTCTCACCCTATCTCTAAGGAGAGGAGAGGAGCCAGATGAGGTAGATAATGTTCAACATTCAAAATTTACAGGAGGATCAAAAGATATACAACTAAAATATCACCCAATGTCTAAACAAATCTTATTTGCATGGGTGCAAACACACAGTGCTGAGCCCCACCCTGAGAAGGATGTCACGGGGGGACGATGCATGGGGCCACCTGCCTCCTCCACATGCACCAATTATCTCTTGGACATCTGCGGGCAATGCAGCCTCACGAGCAGAAACAAAGGAGCGGCCTGATGCGAGTCACCAACACAGACACAATAACAACATGCTGATGGATGATTGTTAAGTCATTCCTCGCAGCAGCTGCCCCACACAAAGACCGCAGGTGCTGAAAATGAGTCTTTTTATTGAGATGTGTACATGCTACCTATTCACTACATGTTTGACAGTTCAAGACAGTTTTTAAGATGCATAAATAGGACACTAAAATACAGTTAACTGAAAATCTTAAAATAGACATACAGAGAAACCACCACAACTATCAGCACCATAACAAGACGTGAACAGGGCATCATCATCATATGACGGTATCCGTGGCGTTGACAGAAACAGGGTGTGATCAGCAGTCACTCATTTGCATTTGGAGCAACAGACAAAAATATAAAGCTAACAATATGAAGTTTGCATGCATCATACTCCAGTTCAAACAACAAATAAGGAAGATTACAAACAAGATGAAATTCAACCTTTCCAATCATTCGGAATAACTTAACTTTGGAATCAGCTAAACTGTATCTAGATGCAATGATTATGTCACACGTTATACTGTATCACAAGCTGTGCCACGGACTGCACAACTGCTACAAAACCTATTACAACAGTGTATAAACAAGATTTAAAGGTGCTTGATTAAAAAAAAAAATCAAAAACATATCATCACTATTAAATTCTCAAAAAACATAACCGATTAAATCTAGATAATGTTGTAAAATTTAATGATTCTGTTTTATTTTATAAAATCTTACATGGCCAAGCTCCACCTCCACTGCAAGATTTTGTTAAAAACATTCTAGCAGATCAAGCAGAGCAGGTGTTAGAGGTGATTGCATTGTCCCCTTGGGAAAAGTACTTTTGGGCGACGGTCTGTTTTCTCCTTTCGTGCATCTTAAACCTGGAATTTCATACCAAGCACAATCCGTGAAATACCACATCTTACCTCATTTACTAAACACCTCAAAGTATTTCTATTAGATAATCAGATCTGCGAACATAACTCTGTGTAAATGCGATTGTCTGTTGGTGGGGTTTGTTTTTTTAGGGACTCAGTGGAATTTATTTATTTATTTATTCTTCTTAAGCAAAAGGGACACGTGCAATAGTGATAATGGGACATGTTAATGAGAACTGTGACATTAGTTATTATGCTATGCTGCCTATAAGATTTGTACTGTTTTTTACCTGTCAATGGAACTAGAGATGGAAATTAGCCCCATGGCTATAATCGCTCATATTTACATGTAAATGTTCATTCATATGAATTGTCCCATTTAAAAAAATAAATGCAATACAATACAGTCATACAATGAACAATCTCTGTGAGACATTTTGTTTATCAAAATCATGTTATAGCAAATGCACACTGTAAGTAAAGCTAAGGGCAGTCCAAGGAAATATTATCATTGCCGTTTTTTTCAGAAGAATGTACCGGTAGTATTAAAGACAAAGGCCATATAAGTCATTTATTTCCATGTAACTTCATCCAGCATAGATGTACAGTTATTACTAATGGCAAAATAAAACAAAAGCAATAACTGTAGGTCTTTCCAGTGAAATCTACTTCTGCCTTGCACCTTTAAGCACATGTCCGGACTTAAACCTCCTATTGTTTGCTAAGTGACCTCAACTGTGACACCAGCCATGGCGCCACTCATCTGTGAACTCCATAAAAACAGGAAAAATATAAAGGTGATGACTGCTCATTCACACGTCCTCAAAGTGATGCGCACCACCTGCTTCCCAAAAAAGAGGCCCTTCCTGTTTTACAAAAAAAAAAAAAATACTTGAAGCATAATGTGCTCAAGGCTGTGTCATGAAAAAAGTGCATTCACTACTGTAATGTCAGGAATTTTCGCTAGTATCTTATCACGACATTTAACGCTCTCTCACAACCACCTCAAGAGTCATTAAAACTAGAACCGACACCAAAACCACACATAACATGTAGAGTTTCATTGTGATTATTGCCACTTTCAACATGAGGATGAATTGGTCCAATTCAGTGTGTGTATGTGAGATGTTTAATTTCCTGACCTAAATGCTTTTGCGGCTGGCTGATTCTCTTAGCTGGGCAGCCTACATCTGATCTCATTCAACAGCTATCTGGTGAGGCGGAGGTTTGGAAAAAGGACCTGTCTGTGTGTCAACACAGAAGCTGTTTAGGAGGATAATGGGCTGGCAGCAAAACTGCATCTGTACTATTTAATTACAGTATGGTTTCAACTCCAATAATCCACTCCCACTTTACATTGCAACTCAGTAATAACATGGTAACAGTTTGGTAATACGTGGGTAACAATGTTACTGAAGTAATACCAATGTAAAATGATGACTGCCATTTTATTAAAAAAATCTTCCCATATGTTCTAAACATTCTCTTTCATGTATGCTTAAATAGTATGACTGATGTAAAATATTATCGAGATGTTTAAAATTCTACGGTCACATTTAATATAACATTTTCAGGGTTGTCATCAATCTGATGACAAACTGTCAATGAAAAGTGTTGAGCAAATCGTATGTTTGTATTGTTAGATTAACGAGGCAGAGGCAGTGCTAGATTTATCTGACTTTAATGTTATGCTTCAGCTTTTCAGGGTTTTTACCTGGAGTAATAAATCAGCTTACACTACACCATTTCAAATATTTTTACAACTAGCTTCAGATCTATTTTTGTGCAGAGCTGAACAGAACAGAGGAAGATTTCTGTGCCGGAGAATATTGTTAGATTGAAAAATGAGGGTTTTTTTGAAGTGCATTCTGTGAAAACCTTATAAGACAGAACTTGTATCGAATCTGAACATTTCATCTTTTTGATCATGGAGAAAGTGGAGCATGTCTGCAGATGTATTTCCTGAGTTTCTCATACATAATCACCAATTTTCTAATTAATCACATAGGAGATTTTCTCTCCGCTTTCAGCTCGTCTCTGCAGTCGACCACTGGCCTGGATTCACCGTTGGCTTCAAGAAATGCGCTCATGTCAATGTGTGCATGTGTTGCAGTTCAGGCCAGTTTCTACATAAAGGGTTAATCAGGGTCACCCAGTAGATGGCTTGTAGAGCTCCTTAGAATTCAAAGGCTCCGTCTGTGGATCACTATGGTTACCACTGGAATGGCACTGTTGTTTGGGGCATGTGTGTGCCCTGACTGCCTGCTGTAACGTCTGATTTGACACACAGCGAGGGAGGTCATTACAACACTACAAAAGGCGATGTAGACGAAAATCACCAAGCCCTGCAACCTGGTAGGAGCTTTATTGTCCACAAATAGCAAGACTACGAAGAGAGTATAAAGAGAGGACATTGGAAAAAAAAATATTCAACTTGGCTACCTTAGCGGGGATGGTTTTGGTTGAAAAAAATCACGTAAATGAAATCTGACATGAAAACAAAAAGAAGAGGAGAGCACTGCCCAGCAAAATCCTAATAAAGCATTTTAACTTGTTTTGAGAAAAAAGTTGTTTTATGCAAACCTTTAACCTTTGAACATCTACTCTTTCCATGGTTAAAGCTACCAAAAAGTTATAAACTAACCATGTATTAGACTTTCTTTGAAAAGGAACATCTGTTTTTTGTTTAACATGTGTCAACATGCATCCTCTGACAGACAGCCTCAACTACCTTAGTTCAAATATGGCTCAAATGTAAACAGTCACTGGTGACCTTAAGGCCGGCTGCACACAGAGTAACGCGACTGATCTCAACTCAACGTCACTGGAAATCGGCTTGATGTGCGGCGGTTCCCGACACAGATTTTTCAGTCTTAATGTCATCCCGCCAGAAATCGTGCCGATTCAACATGTTGAATCGCCTGGACTCAGTCTCAGCGATGTGTGGAGGTCACGACTCCCACTTGGTGACTTTTATCATTGGTAGACATGTGTGTCACAACACAATCAATGTTTATTGTCTGTAGATGGTGCCAGTTCCCAGGCGTGCGTCGTGCTGTCAATCTGCAGCTGTGTACGAGGTTCCTCATGACATCCTCTACACAACAGAACACCTCCAGGAATTTCTTTGTCATGTCAGTCAATACCAGAAGAACAACTGTAGTAAACAACTCACTATCAGTGTCATTATCAACTTGTAGTTTAAAATGCTACAATTTGTATGTAAGCTACAAGAACACCCTAAAAACAGCTATTAGAACATTATTACAGACTGTTCAAAGGGTTACTATTGAAACTAAGGCTGCAAAATTAATCGTCCCACAATCATAATTGTAGTTTGAGTCTGTGCAATTATAGAACTGCAGAAGGCTCCTTTTGCATCTAATTTGGGGAAAGGGAAAAAAAATAAGCACAATCTCCTATCTATTGTTTGCAAGCTGCTTGAGCATTTACGAAGTCCTGCCAGTGCTCCAGACTGCGACCAAAATGGTCACATTTGCGACCAATTTTTACGTTTTGCGACAAACCTTCTAACATCGCTCACACATATGCGACCGACAGAGAAGTAGGACAAAATATAGCGCTCCATCATGAGCTATGTAGTGGAGAGCTTGCATTCACAGCAGCATTGTGTGTTCTAGTCTGGAGCATGCAGCCCGTAACTTAGTCCTGTGTTTTCATACGAAACGCCCCCCCGCCCGACCGCATACTGAACTGGTCCGGACATGTCACATGACAGGAAGAGCCATAGACGCCGGTTAGCTGTGTTTGTTTGTAACCTGCTAGCGCCTGCTCAGCAAGTCATCACGTCTAAATGTTAGTGAGCGGAGAAAATGTAGCAATGTGTGACAGAAAGAGGAGCGTGATATGGATTTATTTTAAACCAGCCGAAAGGAGTTGTTTGTGTGAGAAGAAAGTTCATCACAGCAGCAACACGATAAATGACTTTAAACACCTGAAAAAAAAAGAAATCAGTATCGTATCAACTCTTAAAAATGTGGTATGTGAATGTTTCTTGTAATGTAATGTGTCATGTAATGGTATGCTAAATGTCTGCAGAGGTTTTTTTTTGTGTGTGTACCCATAAATGTGCCCCTCTCCACCCCCTAGGAGCTTAGTTCTGGATAAATGCTTTTTCCCCCCTCTCTTCCTGAATGTTCTCTCCCCACTTTCTCTTCACCATAGCGGCGCGAACTTGTTGTTGCAATGGCTGCTCCTACTTTAAAACGGGAGGAATGTGAATTTCCCCACTGTGGGATTAATAAAGGTTGATCTTATCTTAATGAGGGTCATTCTGTCAATGTGCTGGGGGGGTCACGTGGAGGTTTAACATGCCCACGCCAAAGTCATGTCCATATTCAATATTTGACAGCTTTTTGTAAAGGAGGGGATAGACTAAGGTCATGATGTGGTTCAAATGCTCATGCATTTCCTTCTGTCATACATTCTTAAAATAAATACATTTTTAAGATTAAATCAATAATGCTTCTGTTCAGTGTCTTTGTCAGTTGTATCTTTTTTCCTACACTGCCTGGCCAAAAAAAGTTGCACACCCGACTATTTCATTAGACCAGCTTCAGCTTATGCCATACATTCGCTGTGGCATTATTTCAATTAGCTCCTGCAATATCACAACATTTATTTCTGTGCTGCGTTGTACCAAACATTTAAGACATTTCTGCGTTGAAGATGATGGTTTTCCACTGTCCTTCCAGGTTTTAACAATGCGTCGGACAGTTCTTGACCTGATTTTAGCATTGAAGCTTTCTTTGCTTGATGCATGCCAAAAATTTGAACCGTCTGAAACACATTACCATCTTTTCCATGACCACAGGATGTGCCTTTCAATATGGTTGTTTAAGAAAAGAGAAGCTGCTCACTGCATCAGTTACGGTTAAATAACTTGTTGCCAGCTGAAACATAATCACCCATGCAGTAATGATCCAATGGGAGGCTCTTACCCATTTGCTTAGTTACACCCAGGTGGTGACTTTTTTCAGCCAGGCAGTGTATAAAACAGTGGTTAAATGTCAACAGATAGCCTTCTTCCTTGTTTTTGCTACATGATGTCCACTTCGCACAGATGACTGGTTGATGAAGTGTCCACTAGGGGCTGGCTCCAGAAGTGAGTCAATCCCCATGATTGTCCCATGTTATAATGTCCAAGTTTAGAGCAGAAACAAGCATGTTTACAGCCTGTCCGTGAAGATTCTCAGTCGTCCAGGTCATGGTATCCAAGGTTTTCCTTCTGTCGACTGGACTGGAAATTTGGTTTGAAGACGTTTTGTGGCGAAACATCTTCAAACCAAATTTCCAGTGTGCCTGAGCTAAAGGCCTTCATTTCATTTCATTTAAACCACCTCAGCTACACTCACACTCCATGTGTAAGTAAGTAAGAGGTGCTAATAAGACGCTGCTCAGAGATTCCTCGTTTAAGCGTTTAAGCTTCCAAACAGCTCTTTATGAACCTATGACTGATGTCATGGAGGGATTGTCCATCTTTTATATGCAGGCTATGGAAAAGCAACCCCGATGTGGAAAAAAAAATGAATGTTGCTTTATTTAAACACTATATTCACATTCTGTGTGATGGTACAGCACATTTAAAAAAGACGTGAATTGAAAAAACAGCTGCTGTGTAAAAACCTTAACCTCAAAATGGGTTACTAATGACCAGGTAGAATTTAAAAATATTCTGAGGTTTTATTCAAGCTTACCTTGCTCATGTGAAACTCCAGACGTCTCATATACCTCTCAATTGTTTTAATTTGCTGCAGAAAAAAAAAAAAAAAGAATTCATTAGCATTCAAGGAATATCTGTCCTTTGTCCCACTGCCCATTTTTCCTCTTTCCTGCATTATTCATCAGATCTTGCTCTGTCCTTTTTCTCGCTAAAATTCTTTACATAGTTCACACCAGTTTTCCTGAACATTCACCAAGCTCAGAACAGTTAACACTGGATGCTCCTCGGCAGCAACTCACCTTGTCAAGATCATACAGAACTCCCTGGAGAGGAAAAAGAAAAACACACAGTTACTCAGTTATTATAGGACAACAGCTGAGGCTGCTTATGTCAAGCAAAGCAGAATGCAGAAAACTGGCACAAAAATAAATCATGTGAAACACTGATTGCGTTTGCATCAAATGGCAAGTAAAATTAAAGTGCTGCCTCCAAATGAGGTTTGCAATGATGTCATTAGCACGTTAGACGTGTAATAAACAGAGTAGAAAAAAAATAGAGTATTCATTGTTGTTTTCGATCTAAAAGGGCTACATTTTATTTTGTTTGTTTATTTGTTTTGTTTTCATGATGGCAACAAAAGGTAAATGACCTTAGGAGATGTTTTTATACTTGATTGGAATATTCAGAAAAATGCTGGGAATCAGTCAGAATAGCTGACCTGAAGCCGGTACACCCTGTTATGCAAAAGTTTAGCCAGTTTTCAAAGTTCCATGTTGTACTGTGGTGCAGAATTACAAAATATGAACATTGATCAGTAATTGCAGCTGTCAGTTGCAAATACAGTGGATATAAAAAGTCTACGCACCGCTGTTCAAATGCCAGGTTTTTGTGATGTAAAAAATTGACACCAAGATAAGTAATTTCACAACTTTTTCCACCTTTAA
>JAQQAE010019662.1:0-10870 GCA_029823295.1 Pseudamia nigra | reverse complement strand
ACTCCACACAGAAAGGCCCCACCAGGACCTTCTAGCTGTGAGGCACGAGTGCTACCCACTGCACCACCGTGTCGCCCGTTTTTATTCATACAATAATACATTATTTTTAAAAGAAAACCCATGATAATAAATAAATTCAATACAATGTGGCTTCCTTCACAATAAAGAAAGGGCAGTTTATAATGGATTGACACGTTTCTTTTTTGGGGTCTTAAATTGAAAAAGTTTCTGAGTCCTTGCTGTGACGTTCGAGCCTTATTATCCTCAGTGGTCACATGCTGCCTCTATTAGTTTTCTGGGATGTTTGTGAAGCAAGCGTGACATTAAAGAGCCTGAGGAAAGTCAACAGAAGAATGAAGTTTTTGGCTTGAAAAAGCTTATTTAATTGATAAAGAAAGCCTAAGACTGATTGCCAATTCTCTTGCTTTGAAAACCCAATCTGTTCATGCTTGGAAGATCTGGAGAAAAAAACAAAACACTCTAATCAATACCGTTATATTACCAATGGATCAAAAGAGTAGGGCAGATGGGAAAGAGGTGGATCCTCAGAACAGTTCACTTCACATTTATGAAGTGTTTCAGCTCCTTGTGCAAAATGTTTTTTTCTCTGTAGCCTCATTTTCAGTTACCTTTAAAAAAATCTTATTAATCTTATATACAAGGTATGGCTATTAAATAATGAAACCCCATGGTTCACAGTCACACAACTGCTGTAAGTTTCCAATAAGTAACGTCTTTAGTTCACTGCTGGATACAGACTGAAGGGCACTTGTTTTTGTTAAAGCTGGGGACACACTACACTACTTCACAGTCATCATCATTTGTAAAAAGACGTTGAGTTCACACTAACCGACTGGTCTTAGCAGACTTCTTCATGACTGAAGACTGGGGATTACACATTTACTGACTGCGCCTGACAAGGGATCACAGACTACATGATTTGTCAAACTAGCTGAAGCCAATGGAACGCATCGAACTTTGCACTCACTCCTGCAAAAGTGACCATGTCTACGAGAGCAGACGACAAACAGCTCAGTCTCTGAGAAATCCAAGAAGAAAAAACAGGTATGGCTGCTCCTGTACTTCCTATTGTCTTCATCTCCTGACACTATTTCCTGTGTCCCATCTACTCTTTTTCAGTAGCTGCTGGCAACATGTGTTTGCAGTTGGGTTGGTAATCAGTACATACTACCTGATTGCATCCAGAGTTGCCTCAAAAAAATTCAAATACTGCATGTCTGATTTATTATGACTGAGGTCAGGTTGTGTCTGGTCCTCCCACACACCAACAAATCTTAGTGCCAACTGTCACATTCACGTGAGCTTTAATGGAACAAAAGATTTAGTGAAGGCAGAGAGAATGTCCTAGATTATGAACACTCTGGATGTCCATGCACATCAAAAACTTCTCAAAACATTCAATAAATTGTACAAATTATTCAAAATGATCTACAACTCAGTATAAGAATAAAAATGGTTTCATTGTTCATCAAGAGAAAGCTCCAGCTCACGCTGTGCTCTCAGTAAATCAGTTTCTGACCCAAAAACAAATCACAGTGTTTGATCAGCCTCCCTGTTCACCTGATCTGGCACCATATGTCTTTTTCCTTTTTCCTAATATCAAATTTGTGTCAAAGGAACAGATTTTGAGTCTGTATGAGAAGTTAAGAAAAGAACAACGCAGCTTCTGAGACACCTGTCTGACGAAAGACCTACTGCACTGCCTTGATCAGTGGAGGACCTGAATGCAGCGATGTGATGATGCAGAAGGACAGGAGATTGAAGGAGAAAGACACTGAATAATGTTTATGTTCAATAAAATTGTATTACAGAATTAGAATAGATTTTTAATCATTAAAGACCTAGAGCACCTGACACCGAGGTGTTTTACACTTCCAAATACATTTTGTCCACATCAAACCTTTCCAAAGAAAGTTGTAGCCACTTATTATATTATCCTGGGCGTTTTTCAGTGGAAAAAAACAAGTAGATGCATCTAATAAAGTTCAGCAAGTAAACAGACAGCTTATTGTAGTATAACAGAGGACACTGGAGCAAAAATGACTTAAAAAAAAAAAAAAATTAGATGTGGAACATGAACAACAATTACTAGTTTTCCTGGAATGGCTCTTATCCCCAGTCTAACTTTTGAAAGCCATGATAATACTGTATGTTGATTCATGTTTCCACACATTAGTTGGTCGAGTTCGTGGGTAGCACTCGTGCCTCACAACAAAAAGGTCCGGGGTTCGATCCCAACGCCAGCCAGCAGGGCCTTTCTGTGTTGAGTTTGTATGTTCTCCCTGTGTCTGCGTGGGTTCTCTCCGGGTACTCCGGCTTCCACTCACAAAAACATGCACTAGGGGTTACTTTAATTGGTTACTCTAAATTCTCCATAGGTATGAATGTGAGTGTGAATGGTTGTCTGTCTCTATATGTAGCCCTGCAAAGAACTGGCGACTCATCCAGGCTGTACCCCGCCTTCACCCTAACTCACCTGGGTGCTCGTATACACTATCATCTTTGAGCTGTTCCCTCTTTAGGGGGTCACTACAGCAAATCATCCGCTTCCATCTGACCTGACTGGATTAGAAGATTTGCATGTTTATTTATTAATTTTTTTTATGTCAGATGCCCTTCCTGACACAACCCTCTCCATTTGTTCAGACTTGGCACCGACACTAGAACTACACTGGCTTGTGAATCCTAGTGGCTGGATTATACACCATCACTACTACAGTACGTCAATAAATAAATAAATGTGCCACATGACAGATGATGTACATTCTAGTTGAGAACATGGTAAACCTTATCATTAAACATAACATACTGAAATTAAGAGTTTCCATTATAAAATAGACCTGTGGGCTCAAAAAATAACATTAATGTACGAACATTGTCCCTCTTATCTGACACCTGGACCACAGACAGGAAAAGGCTGTGGTCCAGAGCAGCTCATTTAACTCCAAAAAGACACCGAAAGGTCCTGTTTGACTAAGGGATGTAAAACCAGAGTTCACCCTGTAGGGACAAATGAGAATTAAATGAAAGAGGTACATTATGTCTCATTTAACTGGCCCATTTTGTTATTATTTAAGTCTTGTTTTTATTGTGATCATTTTCTTGAGTAATTTGTTTTTTCATTATTTTATTTATTTCACATTTATTATCTTGTATACTTTGTTCATTTTTTAATTTCTTTTACAATATTGTTTGATTATTTTGTTCATTTCTTCATTTTATTTTATCTATTATTCATGCTTTTTTTCGTTAACCACATTCTTAATTTTGTTCTGCATATTGATTATTTTGTTCATGTCCCCAATTATTTTATTCATTATTTCATTCCCTTCTTAATTTTTGTTTATTTTATCAAAAAATGAAAAAGAAAAAACAAAATATTTTTAACTAAAGAAAATAATTAAATGGACAAACATGAACAAATAAAAAAATAAACAATTTTCAAAACAACTAGGAATACAAACGGAAATGAACAGAATGATCAACAAAAGTGAAGACATTTTTTTAAAACATCAAAAAATAAAGAAACATTACAATCAACAAAATAATACAAATAAAAAATAAGTAATACTGTACATAAAATAACCAAAATAGAGAAAATGAATAAAATGAAAGTAAATGAACAAAAATTACCCAAACAGTTTCAAAGCAACTATAAAAAAAATTAACAAAAATGAACACAATTTAAGAAAATAAAATTCAATCTGAGAAAACTAACAAAACATTTTTAAATATTGGAAACAGAAATGAGACCCAAATGGGATCTACATCCTGACCCTGAGTTTGTAAAAGGCAGCATTACTGGAATGTTGGATTTAGGTCATATTTCTTTATCTTGTCTGTCACCTAAATCCTCGTTACTACCAGTGTCTTGGAGTTTTCTGTGTCATCCTCTATGTGATGTAATATCCTCATGACATGTCAGCTATTTGTTCACATTCGTGTTTCCTTTTCAGTCGTTCTGTACTGCTGATGGTGAAGTTACAAGCAGGACTTGCACAACAGGAACAAATGGAGTTTGTCAGGAAGAGACAGACACATTCTCCATTTACCGGCCACAAAGAAAACAAAGCTTTTTACAGTATCAACAGATGCAAGACGTGACCCCTAGGCCCCAGGGGGCAAAAGGTGAGGGCTCTGGGAGTGAAGGCCTGGTTCCAGCAGTCTGCCGGCAGCCGAGACGCACGTCCTCCTCACAGCATTCCTTCCCACCTTAGATCACGGATCATCTCTCGCTGGCTTTTCGTCTTCAGTCCCTTCCAACCCAAAGCAATATAACTCTTATTTTTGCCCAGATGGAGGTTTATAAAGTCACCTAAATAGAATGGGTGGTCTGAGTGTAATAAGCTCAGTGAGCTCCCACTGTGGCTTCACTAGGCGCCTTTGTGCAGGTACCAGAATTTTTGAAATTCAGATTAGTCTGATGGAGCTGGAGGTTAAATAGTCAAGTAAGGATTTCCTACATCCATTCAAATGAGATTCTCCACAAGTGTGTGAGGAAATATACAGTAAAGTCTATTCTGGAAATACATGGGGTGAATAAAAGAATAAGCCAGTGTAACCTGGGGCTGTGGCTTTTATATTTGGGAATAACTGTGCTGAGTGAACTGGCTGCAACACAAGCTACGACTGATTTCATATTCATGACTTCCGAGGACTGCGGGAAAATAAACACAACAACAACAACAACAGGCAAACAGAGTCTATAGCTGATGGAAGCTGGGCCCCATATACACACTGCCACATGTAGAAAGTCAAATTTTGTCTTGCACAAGCTGAAGAAGAGCGAGGTCAACCTCCGCAGCAAACACTGAGTCATCTTACACCCACATGTGCTCACATGAATCGAAATAAGAAATCCTGCCTTATTTAGAGATATAATGGCTTCATAGTACAATTGCAACCTTGGTTATCCACCAATCTGTAAACCCAGAACAGCACCCAAAGGACACACTGGGACACCAGCTGAGGGCTTTACACAGCAGCCTGTTCACATCCCATCTGCAGCTCCCGTCAGCAAAGTGCAAAACACGTCACTTTTCTAAAGAATAATGACAGCATGCACAAATGGAGCCTGGAAGCATCACAGTGGCACTGCCCTTTCAGACAAGTCATGTCCTCTAAACAGAAGCCCCTTCACAGGGACAACCAAGGACATATATGAGTGCAGAGCGCCCTCTAGGGGACAGACACATCAGAGGTTAGAAGCAGCCAGGCGAGCAGTGCATCCTAGCACACATCAAAGCTCACCATATGCAAATATATCTAGAAAATAGTTAATAACTTACTTTTGATATGGTAATGCTGTACAAAAGCCTTAGAAAGTCACAATTCACATTCAAAATATGCTTTTCTTTTGTGTATAGAGTTTTATCACTTGTGCTCATTCAAATGCATAATGTATTCCTTTATTTACTGAAATAAAGTCAAATAAGATGCCTTGAAGGTTTTTTTAAAATGCAGTAATATACACTACCAGTCAAAAGTTTGGACACACCTTCTCCTTCAGTGGGTTTCTTTACTACTATTGTCACCATTGTACATTAA
Organism: Pseudamia nigra; assembly: GCA_029823295.1. NCBI lineage: Eukaryota > Metazoa > Chordata > Actinopteri > Kurtiformes > Apogonidae > Pseudamia > Pseudamia nigra. The sequence goes on along the minus strand of JAQQAE010019662.1, from coordinate 5,302 downwards.
TACTGAGGACATCCGAACTGTGTGGAATCATGTAGTAAAAGTGTTAAACAACTCAGAACATGTATTTATATTGTCCAACTTGATGTCATTTTGTGCCTTCTTCAGACCATCAGTTGTCGTCTTGTGCAGAGAAAGACTGGGTACAGACTCAATAGCCCTTTTAGTACTACCGCACCTACTGTAAAGATTCATATTATTAAAAAAATAAATAAAACTCAGTTGAGCAGAGAAAAGACAGTCCAGCATTACTTTAAGAAATGAAGGCAAGTCAATCTGAAACAGAACTTTGAATGTGTCCCCAAGTGCCCCACATCACCAAAACCATGCAAAACTGTGATGAAACTGGTTCTCATGACAAACTGATCATGGACCGTCCCACAAAAAGATCACGAACTACCTCAGTTCCACAGTGTACATTATAATGGCAATAATCAGAACAATAGAAATATTCAGCATCGAAAACATATCGTTCTTGCTTGCTTGAGATGCCAGTTTGTTTTGCAACATAAATAAATTATCCCATGACCCACCTGTGGGTTCTGACCCCGTGTTTGGAAAAGGCTTGTCTAAAGCACAGTAAGAAGAAATGGCAAAAATTAACTCTTGACAAGGCTCACATGTGGATGACTATGGTGGTGCAGTGGGTAGCACTCATGCCTCACAACTCCTGGGTTTGATCCCGACGTTAGGCGGTGGGGCCTTTCTGTGTGGAGTTTGCATGTTTTTTTGAATTGAACCTTTATTTAACCAGGTAGGTCAGTTGAGAACCATTTCTCATTTACAATGACAACCTGGGCCAGATGCACATATAGAGACAGACAACCATTCATGTTCTCCCCATGTCTGCGTAGGTTCTCTCCAGGCACAACCAAAAACATGCACTAGGTGAATTGGTGACTCTATATTGCCCATAGTTGTGAATGACTGTCTGTATAGTCATGAGGTCTCAGCCTCAAATTGTGAAGTGCCTAGAGATAATCAGTGATTATGATTAGCACTATACAGTACAAATACAGTATGACAGAATTGGACAAGAATGCAAAGCTGTCATCAAAGCTAAGTATGACTACTTTGTACAGTCTAAAATATAAAACATGTTCTGGTCACATTTTTGTTTGCTACATAATTTCCAAACATGTTCTTTCAGTGTGGATGTCTTCTGTATTAATGTACAATGATGCAAATGATAAAGTAAAAGCTCTGAAAGAGAAGTGTGTCGAAAGTTGACTGGTAGCATAATTTGTATGGAATCATACTGTAGGTTTGAGTATTCTGAATCACCACCAAGCCCCTGCCACTCTGCAGTGACAGTTGTATACTGCCTCTCAGTGTGGCCATCAGATATGTGATCCACACACTGGACAAGCTGCCTGGAGTCAGGCTCTGCAATAAGAAAGATATATGACCACAGGGTCACACAGGTCGAATGCGGACGCTGCCACAGTCCATCACTTTGAGATACCACGCCCAGTTGTGGAGCCTGAAATTCTTCTGAGGACACCGATTTATTAGTAGTGCCTCTAAAAGAGCCCATTAAGTTTAAAATTCAGAATCTCTCATGAACATATTTACTCAAAGTCAGAATCGCTGCAGAAAGTGCTGAAAAAGTACAGTGTCAATCAAGACATGACTGATGGTACGGTCATTATTTCGCTGGTGCAGCAGCTTGGATGTGCCTGTGTCAAATACCGATCCTTTCTCAAGAGGTTGATCATGTCAGTCCAACAATGGGGTACACCCTTCCTCATACACTAACAATAATATACCATTCAAACTAATAATTTGTTTCTGCTCATATCTGCTGCAAAAAGACATTTAAAAGATGTCTCTGCATTTCAAGGTTTAGAAAAATACAACTATGTTAGAGTTAAATCAAGTCTCAACCATTTGCAGTGAATTTCTTTTAAATGCCCACTTGGTTAATTAAACTCTATGAATAATTAAACAGCTGAAAAGCACCAAAAGGTCACATTCTCAGGAGAATAGTGGCCCTGCTGCTTATTGCCACAATGGATACCAAACAGTGCTCTTGAACAAAATCAGGAAGAATTAGTGCACAACACAACAAGGTTTGGATGGACCATCAATCATAGAGAAATGGACTTGTTCAGCTAATAAATACGCCAACAAATGAGAGCCACTGTGTACAATAAATGGCATTTGATTATATTATTCTAATGAGCACAATTCACATATCAAATACGTGCAGTGTGGTGTCACAGGGCAGTTTCATTAACCTGGTTTCCATTACATGGCCCAGCAGGGACAGCCAGAGCTTACTCACAAAATAATGCATGACTTGTGCCTCCAGTTGCAGCAGAAGTCAGCTCAATGAAGGCCCCCTTGTGGGAAAACAGGAAACTGTACTTTCAGCTTATTTCAGGGGGTAAATAAAAAGCAGCCTTGGCACTGTTTTTTTTTTTTTTTTTTTCGCAGACAGTGATTTTAATTTCAGAAAATCACAAGTTCATACACTTGCCATTTTCACTAGAAGTTAAATGCAAGGGTTTCAGAACAGAACAGGCTTCAACGTCTGTTACATGTCAAAGAGCTGCAGAACAGAAACATAAATGGTATCGTGTCAAATACAGATATATATATACATGTATATATATATATATATATTTTAAAAAAAAATCTTTCTTACCTCGTGACACTACTTTTAGACTACAGCCACAGTTCAATATTCAGCAATCTGCATGATATCAAGGAACCAACTAAATTTGACTAACAACTCAATGTGATTTCTCTTTGACTAGATATTAGTTACAGAACATGCCTTCATACACACATTTCGCCGTTTATTTTAGTGATTGGTCGTTTCAACGTAAAACTACTGGGACTCTGGTACAGCCGCTGTGTGGCGTCATGCTTCCCTCTCCAAGCCCACTCAAGCTGGAACAGGTCAAACGTAAAGTCATTGTCAAAGTAACTTTATTAAAGGCAGATAACTGTGGTCTTGTAGTCTCAACTATCTATTCAGTGCTTAACTGCAGGGACACGTTTCTTTTTTTTCTCAATGAACTATGTAATAAGAAAGTCCAATCTTGCTCTTGCAGACAATATTGTTGATGTGCGAAGTGAGCCTCTTGATGATTTTACACAATATTTCTAAGAGTAAGGTTTAAGACAGAGAGGTCAAAACAATCCATTACGATTAAATGCCGTAGGTTTGTCCTTCTGGTGGTTGTGGAAGCTTCATATTTTCTTTGGACATCATTAGACGCCTTAACTCTTGAAGAACAATTTTAATGCTATAACTATTCTGCCATTTTGCTAATATTGGTATGCTACGTGAATCCACCTGTGAGACAAGGTAAAAAAAAGAAGAAAAAAAAAAACATCAGTCACAGTGACAACGCTTTCTTGACCAAACAAAAACACTCATTCGTATCCTTGTTGGTTACACTTACCATCCCGTTGGAATTATTTATCCCATTCATGCTAATTTTTGTTACAAATTTAACAGTCGGGGCTGACTCTGGGTATTTAGGTCCACATTCCATTTTCAGACTGTATATTCTGTTCTCGTAATTGGTCTGGAAAGCATAGCAGAGGGTTAGGTTAGTCATAATATGTACGAGGGCGTGCTTGGCATAGAGCTCGTGACTGAAGGGACTGTGCTGCTTACTCTCGCTGGTCCAATGATCATGCCTGTCCATCGTGTGAGAGTCATGTCATCGTCATCCTCCAGGCCCCAGCTGACTGTGCCATCACCTTCGCCTTTCTGTCCCTCTTCGAGCTCCTCCAACAAGCGAAAATTGCGTGGAACTTTAACTCCTGGAAAGTAAGGAGAACAGTGACGCTGAATGCAACCATGAAGAAACAGACTAAATGTCTTCTGGTTTCAGATGTATTTTTTTCTCTTTATTTCTTCACTAAATGTGCTTCAGGTTAGAAAAGACAAAAACTACAGGAGTAAATTGTTCAGTTTCTTGATTTACTTTGTACATTTTTGTGGTTTTTGTTTTATTTTTGTACAGTTTCATGATCAATTTACTCTTTGGCCCCTTTTTGGCTCTTTGGAACAGCGAGGTTCTGATTCGTGAATCTAGTACTGAGTGTTTACACCAAGGGGCAACAACAGGGGCTGTTCAATGAGGCCAATGCGAAGTAACTTAAAGCTGTAATACCACCGCTGGGCTGCTGGGGAACATTCGTCTGGCTCCAAGAAGGTTTTTTCCCCCCAGAGATACATTGGACTTCTATCTGAAAATACTAAGCATATAATTTTTTTTTAATTTTATTTGGACCCTCTAATAAGTAATGTGATGGGCCATCTTTAACGTTTTGCTCTGTTATTAAGATATTACAGCAAATAATCCAACAAATCACTGCTGTGCTGGGGTTTGATTGACATGTCGCTATATTAGCAGTGAACTAGTAAAGTAGGACTGATTTGGGCCTTCATATCTTCTATTTCTTCAATATGTTCATACTTATACATGAGATACCCACAGCTGCAGTTGAGTGTAAGTGTTTACACTAACACCATAATATGACTTTGTTTGACACTGTGTGGTTAAGTTTTACCATGTTAGTAAGCCAGCTGCTAATATTAGCTTCCCATGAGTCCCCTGGCATGAACGCTTCATAAGCTCCACTACTGTTCGTCCAAATATGGTAACATCCTGTTTTTGGCTCCAATATGCCGTCCATGAAGTGACAACCCAAGTGGCCTCAAAACAGCCCTTCAGAAACTAATGGGTGACGTTACGGTCACTGTGTCCAGCAATACACACAGTCTATGGTTTATACCAACAAAAACTTGGTTCGGAACCAGGAACATTGGTTCCCAGCTCAAACCAGAGAACAGTAGGTTCCCAAGTGCGTACTGTGACAACATGAGTGGGTGTTTGCATACATGCCCACGCAGCGCATTATAAACAGAGCAGCATGGAGGAATCCATGCAACTTGCTGCAATGCCATCAACATACCAGTCATGTCACACAGCGTTATTCTTCGCCTTCTCGTTTTTAGTATAACATCCAAGCATGTTTTTGGACAACTCACGTGATCTAACATTATGCTAATGTTTATGGCCACACAAAGGAGTACTGTTTACATCCGCAACAAACATGCAGGACCACCCCTGCTGATGACACAGCAGTGATTAATCTCAAAACTGGTGTAAATGTGGGCTGGTTCAATCAATGGCACCAAGGTTCCAGGGAGCCTGAACCGCACAGGTTCATGAACCACGGTTCATTTGGTATAAAATCAGCCATAATGACAATGTGAAAAAGTGTTTTTTGAAATTGTTGCAAATTTATTAAAAATAAAAAATCTGAGAAATCACAT